>JAWQEG010002222.1:0-267684 GCA_033782935.1 Petrolisthes cinctipes | reverse complement strand
ATATAAAGGGGAGGCTTCGCCCGAGAGGTTAGACTATCCAGCGAGCTACTACACAGGAAGGTCTTGGCCCGCTCCTGCTGTCGACATACACCTGCAACACACATGTTTCCACTCTGACCACACGTAGAGCTCCTGCTCTACACTACTATACAAGCTCGACAGCAACTACCGACTCTCCACGATGCTGCATGGCAGGCTGGCCTTCCCTATATTCATATGTACTGCTTACCTGTGTATTACCAATAAACTGTACTGTGTATTCTAGAGTCTGTTCACCCGGGTAGATACATGTAACGAGTCGATCATTGACTCGTGCCATAAATGATAATATCGTAGCATAGAGATAGGGCTTATTTGAGCCAGGCGGTGTATACATAGTCCACTGCTCTAGTTAGCTTAGGAAATTTCCGCTGCAGTAGGTTTGGAGCATACCGACCACAGCGTCCTCTAACTGTTGGTTTCGTCCGTAGCTTCTCGCTCGTATTATTACTGAAAGAACTGATTATGCCAAGGCAGCTTGATTACGTAATTCTATATGATTCGTGAAGTGGGGAAATCATAGGGAACTATTTATACAACGTTTAGTAAAATTGCATGTATAACTAATGTGTACATGATGTATAGGATGTAAGTTAGTCAGTATAGGAGTGTTTAAACACGCCGCCGACCAGACACGCCACCAACTGTCGAGTCGGGGGGGGGGGGGGAATCGCACCTACCAGAAAGGCCCAGCCTGGTTGAATTTAGTTCGGACTTACACCCCGTAGTGATCACACGTAGTTCCTCGTCCTAGTGCCCTTACCTCGCCTTTTGTCTCTCATGATCAGAAGCTGAATAATTCGGTAAGACTACCAATATTCCCAAAGCTTCATGGTTATTTATATATTATTGATCAATTGCAACAAACAATTGATTGGTAATAAGGTAAGAAGGGAGCCGGTCTCTCTCGTTGAGTTCCGCATACCTATGGTAAGTAACAAGTGATACGTTGTGTACTGACATTGAAAATTGCAACAGGTGTAAGGACATTCTTTAACTGAGTCTATGTAGCGATCTTGGTTTTAGATGTTCCGAACTCAACAGTGTAGATTGCAATTTAAATATTATTTAAAGTAATCTGAGTAGAAAGGTCTTGAAATAGCACCTAACAAATAATTAAACACAATGTTAGACTTGATTAACGTAAGATAAGTTATCGTAAGAAAATCGACTGAACAATCAAGTGAAAAATCGAGAGAAAAACAGTACGAGAAAACACGAGACCTTAAAAGTAAAATGAGTGTCGTGATAATCGATTATTACGATATTAGTGCATTTGTCGCGGCTTTTAGCCGCTTAAATTGTATTTATTGGTTGTGGAACCAGCACAGCTGAAATTGCTATAGAATACACCCCTTCTCCAGCCCAGGCCCCGTATAGGCATAATCTGGGCTAGAAGGGTCTATTCCGTGACGATCATCAGAAGTAAATTAAAAAATTCAAATCTGGCGCTGTAATGATAGTGGAGCCACCTGGTGGTGGCCTGTAGAGGTACTGAGCCCGCTCCCCGCAGGCCGACGCTCGGCCACTCCAATGAGAAAGAAAGTGAATGCCTGCCGCATCGGGAGGTGGGTGGGACAGTCAAAGCTGTGCTGGTTCCACAACCAATAAATACAATTTAAGCGGCTAAAAGCCGCGACAAATGCACTATTATTGGTATAGTGGAACCAGCACAGCTGGAATTGCTATGCATGTGATGTGGTAGGTGGGAGGTGAGGTGGAGGCAATCACATGCTTAGTTAAGAGCGGTCGAGAGAGCGGGGAATCATATAAGGTAACAGAGCTGAGGTGAGGCCGAAGCTAAAGCAGCTTCCACACTAGCTAGGGGAATAGCTGTGGTGGAAGTGTTCTAACAGTTATAATAAAAATATTATATACCGTAGATTATTCTGTTATAGACCAGAATTGTTACCCATCTAAAGTCTTTATAGTCAGACTCGAGGGGTCGGGTACAGGAGAGGGGGTGCCCCCTGGCCCCCCCCACCCCCACCCACCCCATTTTTATTAAAGTCCTCTGAGCTAGGGCTATGGCCCCGGCTCAGGTCATGCGATCCCGAGGGGATGAAGGAGGACACAAGGATGCAGTAATCCTGTGTTTAATATATATATCCAGTCACTCATCCTAGTATAGTAAGTTTCGGAGAATGAATACTCAAGAATTCCATAACAATGTAATTTATTATTCCAGCACCATATGTACACACATGAAAGACATGGGGATGAGCGTGAAACTATACATGATGGGGGTGAAGTATGGGATGACTAGTGACAAGAATTAAGTCGCCCGACCTTTTCCCTTCGGGCGGCCTCTCCCCCTCATGTGTCTCCCACGGGGACCTTGGGGAATGGAGGGTGGAGTTCCCATAGCCACACAGGGGGTAGGGGAGAGCGAGTGGAACAGATACCTCGTCCTGAAGGAGGAAGTGGAAGTCCAGCCCCACAAATCCTGAACCCTCTCCACCGAGTGAGTCCTGAGGAAGGCGAGGGAGGCAGCCACGCCCCTAACGCTGTGAGCCCTCGGGGCGTGTCCGGGATCCCCATTCTCTATCACTCGGCAGAGAAGGTGAGCAATTGACCTAGGGAAGAGAGGGTTACCGGACCTAGAGTTGTAGAAGAGGTGGTCCGGAGAAGCCCCTCTTGTCGCCTCCATGTACGTAGTGAAAGCGTGGACTGGACAGAGGGGGTGGAAACTTCCATCCCTCAGGAACGAGGGTACTGTGAGAGGGCCAATCCTGTCGTCAGCCTGCTCGTTCTTAGCTAGGAAAGCAGGAGAGGGGGAAATAGTTAAAGAAGTAAGGTTAGGGCTTACAGACGAAAAGGCTGGGTGATGGGTAAGGGCTGCCAACTGAGAGGCCCTGTACCCTGTAGCTAAGGCGAGCAGGAAGAGAGCTTTCTGGAGGAGGTGACAAACCTCCAGAGGGACCCCCTCGAAGGTCAGGTACAAAAGGACGCGGTGAAGGGACCAGGAGGGAGTCTGGGCCCGGTGAGGTGCGGTCCCCGCCCGAATCCCCATCCTCAGGAGAGAGAGAGGCCTCTCCGAAACCTTAATGTTAAAACCTAGGAGGAGGGGATCAGACAGGGCTGCATGATGCACAAGCACCGTCGCCGGGGCCCTGTTGGTGGAATCAGCGAGCCACATGAGGAATTCCAGGACCGTGTCCTCCGAGATGACCCTGGAGGGGTGTCTTCGTAAGAAGTCCTGGAATCTTATCCAGCACGATTCGTACTGTCACACCGATGACTGACGATGAGCCCTCAGCATCTTGCCCACTGTCTCCTTAGTGAACCTTTTTGCCGAGGACTCCCCGTAGAAACTCCAAGCGTGTAGTTTCAGTGACGCTTGGAGTGGTGCAGACAGGGTGCTGGAGAGGCACGCCGATCCCAACTGAAGAGGATGAGGGCAACACCGGGACAGTTCTCCGAACCACGGCTGCGCTGGCCAGAGGGGGGCTATGAGGAGTACCCTCCCCCTGAATGTGCGCAGCTTGAGGATCGCCTTTAGGAGGACTGACGTAGCTGGTGGTGGGAAAAGGTAGAGATACCCCCACCTGTTTCAGTCCTCTGTGAAGGCGTCCGGGCCTCCCGCCTCTGTCCTGGAAGAGAAGGTTAGGAACAGAGGAAGTAGGGCCATGGATGGGGAGGCGAACAGGTCCACCTCCGGTGTCCCGTAGCGAAGGCAGAGTGACTCGAACACAAGGGGACGCAGTTGCCACTCGACTGACATCCCCTTGAACCTGGATAGAGCGTCCGCCCAATCGTTCTCCCACCCTGGCACATAGTGGGCCGAGAGGTGAATGTACCTCTTGGCCGCTATCGAGAAAATCTGTTCTGACAGGGACAGGAGAATTTCTGACCGTGCGGTGCCCTGTTTCTGTAGCCACTGCACGGCCGCAACATTGTCCATATCGAAGCGGATGCCTATCCTGGAGAACTGTGGGTGTCTGTTGAGCCACTCCCTTGCTACCATCAACTCCCGGGCATTGATGTGTAGTAGCCTCTCCTCTTCCTTCCATCCCCCGCACCGTTGATGTCCCAGGCAAGACTGGTATCCCCAGCCTACGTCCGATGCGTCTGTCGCCACCGTGATCCCCGGGGAAGGGAACACCCAGGGGACTCGCTGACGCAGGGCACTGAGACGTAGCCAGGGGCGAAGGAGACGGTGGAGAGTGTGGGACACTTGCCTGGGAAGGTCCCTGTGTGCGGGAGACAGGTGGAGGTTTACCTTCCGCGTCAGCCTCCTGTGTTTCAATCGTTCCAGGGGCATTGCAGGGGCCGCGAAAAGTAGGGAAGCGAGCAATGATTCCCACTGGCAGCGAGAGAAAGTACGGGAAAAATGCGCCTGGCGGACGTGGCGGAGGGTCCGGCGGGCATTGTCTGGAGCGAGAGAGAGGGTGGCCGAAAGAGAGTCCCACTCTATTCCCAGCCAACACAGTTTGCGAGTGGGAGTGAGAGAGGACTTGGGGATGGTCAACAGGAACCCCATTTCCTCTAGCACTCCCCTCGCTATCCTGACGTTGTTTGCTACCTGCTCCTTGGAAGGGGCGTGAAGCAACCAATCGTCCAGGTACATGAGGGTGGGGACACCCGCCTCTGCTAGACGGGATGCCACCACCCTCACGAGCTTTGTGAAGACTCGAGGAGCTAGAGAGAGACCGAAAGGGAGCCTGGTAAACTGAAACGTCTCGGTCCCCACCTGGAAGGCCAGAAAACGGCAAAACCTGGGGTGGATCGGGACGTGCCAGTACGCATCCTTGAGATCCAGGGATGCTAACAAGTCTCCCCTCATTAGAACTGTGCGGAGCTGGGCAACCGAAACCATCTTGAAACGTAAGGTTTTCACGAATTTGTTTAGCTTGCTCAGGTCCATCACCAATCTCGTTTTACCCTGGTCCTTTTTGGGGACCGTGAATAAACGAGAAAAAAAGACCCTCCCCGTCGCCCGCTCCACTACCCCTTTTTCCCGCATTTCTAACACATGCGGGATGACCGAAAGTGACACTTTGGTTGAGGCAGGAGGTAGACATAGTGGCTGTAACGGAAATGACAGGTGTCAGTGGGAGTACAGTTAATCCTAGACCGGGACCCGAGGGACCCGGGAAGGGTTGGAGGGGAAGGATGACAGGTAGTGAGGGTGAGATTTTGACCGCAAAGGGAAACTCTGATTTTGACCTAACGGGAACCCAAGGTTGGGGGGGGGGTTATGTCATATGTCAGAAATGTCAGACCCGGAGAGTTAAAAAGGCAGTTACTGACGGATCACCCTTGCTGCCCAGCCGTGGGAGGGCCAGGCTGCTGACCACCCCGTGAGGCAGCCCAGAGTGGGACCCTCAAGTGGAGCGGTCCTCCTGGGAGGGGTGGGAGAAGGAGGTCTTGGGCCTCTGGAAGGGCTTGGAGCCCTGTCCTCTCCTTCGAAACGGCTGCTGGCCCCTCTGGGAGAACCTGTGGTGCTGTTTCAGGGGAGTGGGGTAGGTTGGCCTTGGCAGTCTCGATGGCTGGGAGGGCCTCCGAGGCTGGTACGATGGTCTGGGAGGCTGTGGGGCACGTGGCCTATGGACAAACAGATTGATTAGAAAAAGGGCCGTTATTTTCCTCTAATTTTACCTCCTGTGTAAAACTAACTCAGGTAATGGGATCAACGAGAGGTACTTACTTGGAAGTAGAGGGTTTCGGGAGGTTAATCACTGCCGGGAGGGAGGAGAAGATTGCGTCTGTCGCCGCCTGGTCGAAGAGGGCAGGGGAAAGAGGGGAGGCTCATACCACTCCCCTCTGTGCCATCTCCGGTGCAGATTTCGCGGCTGCCTGGCGGGCTGCCAGTCTCGCCTCGGCGAAAATCCTCGCCTCATCCCGCATGTTGTGCGTCGCCATCGCCGCAACGCCTTCCATGACAGTGGCCATGGACGAGAGTGTGTCACTGTAAGGGGTAAACAAGGAAAACCGAGCGAACCCGGGGTAGAGACACGAGAGTAAACTGAGAGACCCTCTGCCCTGTATCCCTCAAAATCACAACACAAGACGTAACTGTACTCACGCTAGCTGTAAACCCGACATCTCGAGGTAGGTGTTGGTGAGGGCGTTGAGGCAGTCCCTGATGAGTGCGGCAGCCGTACCTGTGGAGATGGTATGAGCCAACTCCAACCGAGCTGACGACTCTGCCTGCCTTAACTTGCCGTCGGGCTCCTTCAGTTGGTAGGGGACCGGAGGCTCCTTCTCCGTCTTCCACAGGCATTCCCTCAAACCCGGCGGGGCACGGGAATGAGGGAGGACGACAGGGAAAGACGGAGGAGGTGGTTTCCTGGACACGTTGTGCTTTTGGTGGTCCAGGGACTTAAGGAGAAGGGCTGGAATGTCCAGGTCCCCTTCACCCTTATCCCCCGGGAAGTACGTGTCCGGGGAAAGGAGGACTGCCGTGTTCCCGTGGGAGCGGTCAAGCCTCGGACAGCTGCAAGTTGCTATACTCCACCAAAAAGCCCATCGCGTCCAAGGTAGCCGCAGAGGATACCTTTGACGAAGTGGGTACAGGAGCTGAAATGGGTCGGAGCTTGTAGAAGGGTATAGCGTCGCCCTTCTCATCTGCTCCCCAGTTCACCAGGACATCATCCCTCCAGATCCACACGTCTGGTTGGGCGGTGTCCGGAGACCAAACCACCAATCTGCCCTCCTCCGAAGAGTGGGTCCAGGAAGGAGAAAGGAGAGCCCAAGAGTAGGGAAGGTACCCGTCATCCATAGGAGGGGGCGACGGGGAAGGAGGAGAGGAGGTAGCCAACTCCTCTGCCACGTCCCCAGCCGGAGACTCGAGTCCCGCAGACAAAGGAGGAACGGAAATGTCTCCAACATCACCGGGGGGACTCGCGCCTCCGACCGGAGCCGAAGCAGGGAGAGGGGCAAGGATGTGAGCAGGAACGGGTTCCGGAGCACCAGCCGGAGGCTGCACAGGGGGACCCGAAGGAAGAAGGGCAGGAAGGGTGTGAGGCATAAGGGTATGGAAGATCCTGACAATCTTCAACGACGAGGGGCTCACCTCCCCCCGCTTACCCTTGCGGGGTTTGCGGACGGGCGAAGGAGAGTCCCCCGATGAAAACGAAGAGGATGAAGAAGACGACGACGAGGAGGATGGAGAACGGCGACAAGCCCAGGACTTCTTGGCGTGGCGGGACCTTTTTGCCGATCGCTTGCGTCCTCTAGAGCGACCCGAGGAGCCGGCTCTAGAGGGCGACGAAGCTTGAGGTTCCCTGCTGGGCCCTTGTACCGGTGAGGTAGGCAGGGTAACCAGCGCGACGGACTCGCTTGGTTCCTGGGGTGTGAAGCCCTGGGAAGGAGTCATAGTACCGTCTAGGGAAGTTGGCTCAATCTCTCGGGCCACAAGGGGTTCTAGCCCCTGAGACTCCGAGAGACAAGTAGAAGGATAACGGGACCTGGATAAACCCAGGTCCGTTCCCAAAATCGGGTCCGCCCACGTCAAAGAAGAACCGTCTCGCTTGTGGGCCATTCTCCTAGCCCTAGTCCAAGCCATACGAAGAGAAGCAAGGGTGGGGAGTTTGGAGCGGGCAGAAGGGGAGGTAGCCCGACACAACTCAGCCCAGGGGTAGCACACACCACACGCCAAGGGGTCGTAACCCAAGGGCGTGAAGCAGGGTGCGTGAGGCGAACAATGCAGGTGGCCGTCAGGCAAGACCCGCACAGTACACCCCGAAGAAGCACATAAGGCACGTGTAGGCTGATGGAGAAAAGAGAATACACAAACATGGGTTAGCACGTGAAATCACGGGTACACTGTAAAAACACGGGAAAACACAAAAACACGGAGAAGGTAGTGCGGGAGAAGTAGCCCACTGCTCCCGGGGGAACCAGGAAACACAACACAACACCCCACGCGCACATACCAGGGAAAAAACCCCGTAAACCCAAGAAAACCCCGCCCCAAAGGAGCGGGGAAAAGACCCCCCGGTCTGCAGGACCCCGAAGGAGAGGCACAGACAGCCTGAGGGGCAAAACCCAGGAACACCACACTGGGAAAAAACAAAAACACACTTAAAAAACACGCAAGGGAGAGGAAGGGAGAACCTGGGCACAATTCTCGCTCCCCACAACCCGCATGGACCTACACAATACTCGGGGAAGGCACAAGAGGGCTAACAAGCCCCACACACACACCACGTGGGGAGGTAAGGGCCCCACGTGGGGAGGCAAAACCTCGCTAAAAACCTAAAAAAAAACGAGGAAAAACACCATATAAGTGTAATAGTGGCAGGTGGAAGGGTGAAAGGGGGGAGAAGGGGAGAAAACCCCGAAAAAGGAGGCCCAAATGAGCCCCCTCCCCTAGGGAAGAAAAATGAACTAGCACCAGGAAAGGAAAAAATATTCCCACACTAACACCTTAAAACTCCCATAACACAAACACACATCTGCAAAGCAAGCAAGCCACTAGAACACAAAAGAAACGATAGCAGGAACACGTGACACAGTACCATAGCGTAGCAGCGAGGAGCGTAGATGTTGACAGGTACGTGTTCCGCGACAGAGTGGCTGAGCGGCGGCCTGCGGGGAGCTGGCTCAGTACCTCTCCACCACCAGGTGGCTCCACTATCAGTACAGCGCCGGATTTGAATTTTTAAATTTACTTCTGATGATCGTCATGGAATAGACCCTTCTAGCCCAGATTATGCCTATACGGGGCCTGGGCTGGAGAAGGGGTGTATTCTATAGCAATTCCAGCTGTGCTGGTTCCACAACCAATAATAGCTAGTTAGCTAGATATTATTCGTGTGGAAGTGTATGTGTGTGGTAATAATTTATTAATTGTTTAAATAATTTAATTGTTGGTGCACGACTGAAAGTAATAAATATAGTAAGTTAATTGTAAATTGGTCTTTTTCGTACACCTACAATTCTGTTGATAGTATTATAAGTCCATATATATCGAAAGATCCAACATAAAAGTTTATGTTGAAGGAATTGGGATAAAAAGGGGATAATTAACCTCTGCTGACGTTCGTTGAGCCAACACAACGAAAGTCCACGAATAAGCCCAGGTAAGTAAGAATTAACATTTGATTGACTGATTTTTGATGCAACTAAGCATCTGGCGGTGCAACAGCTAAGGTCATATACCGCCCAACATAAAATTAATTAATAAAACATGAATACCCGAAAGGGATAGGCACCATGATTAATAGACACACAAACAAAAGTGCACATTATTAATAAAAAGAACCCGTCGACATAAAAAAAAAATCAAACCATCTAAAAACCATAAATATCATAAAATCATATTTTGTGGAAAAGGCCAGCCTCCTCCACATAGGAGAGGGTGTTCCCTCCCACACTACAAGCATCCTCCCCAAGCACCTGGGAGAGACTGTAAGAACCGTCACCCACCCATTACTCGGAGAGGTGCCTACAACGAAGGTCCCCAAGGCTGGGACACTCGATAATAAGATGCCGTACTGTCAAAGGGACCAGACAATCATCACAGTAGGGAGGGTGAGCCCTCTCCATTAAAAAGCCTTGAGTCAATAATGTGTGGCCAATGCGGAGACGGACAAGAGCCGTCTCCCACCAGCAGGAAAGGCCACTGTAGCTCCACAAACCAAGGCGCTGGCGGATGTCGCGGAGCTTGTTAGCCCCGACGGCGTCCCATCTGTCCTGCCAGCAGTAACGAACGGTAGCATCTATGTAGGGTCGAAGGTCCACTGCAGGAACAGGATGACGCCTGGCAGGAGGCCGAGTATTGGAGACCGCAGCCTTAGCAAGGGAGTCAGCCCGATCATTCCCATCGACACCCACATGGGCCAGGACCCAACAAAAGGTGACTTTGCTGCCACGACGACCCAGGAGGACAAGCCACTCAAGAATGGCATTATGGCCAACACCAGGGGATGGGAAGAGTTAAAATTGCACAAGGCCTGCAAGGCACTACAGGAATCACTAAAAATAGTAAAAGAAGGCTGAGGGAGATTAAAAATCACTTGGAGGGCATATAATTGACATGACATGACAGAAGGGAGCCTGCCGCCAACTCCAGCATCAGACTTTGACCTGTCAGTGTACACAGGGAGTGACTCCTTGTGAGTAAAGGTGTGTTCTAAAGAGAGGGAACGAGCCACTGGAGGAGGAAGAGATTCCTTCTTGTCTGTAAAGCAGTTGCAGGGGAAATCTTCTGGAAGAAGCCATGGAGCCACCCTGGGGACCCTCACAGGACAAATCTGGAAATCATCAATGCCCATCTCCTCCATAGCCTACCTGACCCGGTAGTACTGAGACATGATATCAGATGACACCGCCAAGCAGGGAAGGGAGTCAGGAAGTCGATGTAATCGATGCCAACAACGAACCATCAAGGACTGGCGACGGAGATCAAGAAGTGGCTCATTAGCGTCCACCAGGAGACTGGGGATTGGGGACCACCTGAAGGCTCCTGTCGCCAGACGTACATCAGCATGATGAACAGGGTCTAAAACTCTGAGACGGGCATTGGTGGCAGAAGAGTACACCTCACACCCGTAGTCAAGTTTTGACCTAATAAAAATAGGCGCTATATGACCTTGCTGTTGCGGCGCCTAATATCAATCAATCAAGCAACCTCTACATATTGAGAACCAAATACGATCAACAACATAATCTCAGCCGCAGTTTTTCGAATCATATAATTGGACCATAAGTGATAAGGGAGAAAGGCCTATGTCATTAAAACTTTTTAAGAACGAATGAGAAGGTTAGAAATATTAGAAAGAAAAGATAAACGGTAAGAAAGGAGGGAAGGTCAAGCGAGAGAGGGATTAGACAGTAGGGAGGATGTGTAAGGTTGCCAGTTACTTGAGAGATACTGTAATATATATAGCCTATGCATAAAATTAGACCAAGTTTATTGAAAACGCCATATAGCGGCGCCTATTCAAGTTTAACATTGATTATTTTTAAGGTAATGCATGTTTAGAAGAAAAAATCCTGGTAAATAGCTTAATGAATTTGTTGACAAATATGATTATTAAAAAAGTTAGAAAATTAAACCGTCTTCTGTCACCCCCCCCCCCAAAAAAAAAAAGCAGCTGGGCTTGGGAAAAGGTGATAAATAGGGTGGACTACAAGCACGAGGGATTTGATTGATATTAGGTGGCGTAACAGCGAGGTCAAATAGCACCAGGAAAAGGTGATAGAGAGGTGTGACAGCAAGCAAGAAGGAAATAGGAAGATAGGAGGGACAGTTGAAGAAATGTAAGCTAGTGGCTGGGGCCGAAGGGGCGCCAAAACCCTAAAAGTATTGCCCACATCATTACAGGCAATACTACCCTACGGGGCAAGCACGAGGGATAAAAGGAATACAGGGATAGCTGTCTAATATCCAAAGGATAATATATATTCAGTAGTCTATCCCACTACGATGGTGAACAAAAGACAGTGCCTTTATTTAAAGGATATAATGTAACAGATATTCTAATTATATTTGTTTGTTATTACTTTTCAACTAATCAACTTCATTTTT
Organism: Petrolisthes cinctipes; assembly: GCA_033782935.1. Lineage (NCBI taxonomy): Eukaryota > Metazoa > Arthropoda > Malacostraca > Decapoda > Porcellanidae > Petrolisthes > Petrolisthes cinctipes. Next base: position 256,166 of record JAWQEG010002222.1, on the reverse strand, counting down.
CTTGCCCTCTTCCCCCTCACCCTCGCCTCAAATCATCACATTTCTTCTCTTCTGTATTCACTTACGTTAATGCAGTATGCACTTCTTTAAACCAGGGTTCTTCAAATTACGGGTCCCGAATTCCTCCAAACTGCGTAGCAGGCTCACAAAAATAAATACATGAATAAAATAGAATAATAATATTCGTGACAATAAAATAAATATGAAGTTCATACATGAATCCACCTAACATATTTTTATAATCGAATATTCATATATTTAATTATAAATAAAACAAAATCATTGCACAAATATTAGCCTTCTTGAATGAGTGTGTGAGAGAGAGAGAGGGAGGGTAGGTGAGGCAGTGTTTATAATTCTGGTTAGAATGCCTTTTAATCATAAATATTATGTTTCAGCGTCTGGCCTTGTATTTTCTTAGGTTGATAATTCTGATCATTTGTAAAATATCTTTCTGTATGGGTCGCGAGAATGATGTCATAGTAAAAACTGGGTCACGACTGAAAAAGATTGAAGAACCCTGCTTTAAACTGTTGGTGATTCGATACCGTTCACAGTGTATGCTTCATTCATTCTTCCTGACACACGTCTCTCTACCTGATCATTCGTTACCCTCCTATATAGCTCCGCCCACATTTCTCTCCTCCTCTCCAACTAACATCCTCCCTCCCTCCACCTGCAACTGTTACCAGATCCGACCAGGCCCAAACCAAGTCGCTGGTAGAAGATGTGTAGACCCTTGATCTGTGCGGAGCTGTACTTGCCCACAATGAGACACAGTAAGTGAGGTGCGGGTAGCAGAGAGTATAATAGATGCTGATCATAGCATCTGATGTCAAGTTATGTCGGACTCTGTACAAAATGCCAGTAATCTTTGAGAGTTTTAAACATACATCATCAATATGGTATTTCCAATTTAGGTTATCATCAATTTTCACCCAAAGAAATTTTGTATCAGTAACTTGTGTTAAAACTTCACCATCTAATAATAAGGGAGGAATTACCTTTTTTATAGATCTATTTTGGAAGAGAATATAATTTGTTTTTGAGACGTTAAGCTTTAATTTATTTGATTGTATCCATAATTTTATCTTGTTAAGGTCAGATGTTAAGTTTACATGTAATGAATTTATATCTTTATCGTTGATCAGAAGGGTTGTATCATCAGCATACATTACGAACTCAAATTTGGTACTAGTATTAACAATGTCATTAACATATACAAGAAAAAGTATTGGAGCTAAAATAGAACCCTGTGGAACACCTTTAAATATAGATCTAAATGAGGAATAATTTTGATTACAATACACACATTGACTCCTGTTATTTAAATAGCTTTGAAATAATTCTAATGGTGTACCCCTAATTCCAATATTTTCTAATTTACTAAATAATATTTCGTGATCTAAAGTGTCGAAAGCTCTAGATAAATCAATAAAAACTCCCACAACATAAAGCTTCTCCTCTAAGCATTTGTATACATTATTGACAAATTGTAGTATCGCCGACTCAGTGGAATGATGACTTCTAAAACCATGTTGGTGTTTTGTTAAAAGGTTATTTTTTTCAAGGTAATTTACTAAACGAGAACAAATTATTTTTTCAAACATTTTACTAAATGCTGGTAGAATAGAAATTGGGCGATAGTTATTTATGTCTTTCCTGTCACCAGACTTGAATATAGGGATTACTTTTGCCTTTTTTAGTTGATCTGGAAAAATTCCTTTTTTTAATGAAATATTAATATTAATGTGAGTCAAAGGTATAGATATAAATTTGGATGTTTCTTTTAATAAGGTAGGTGACAAGTCATCATACCCAGGTGTGGCTGATTTTAGGGAGGCAAGACATTGCTCCACTTCGCACCTGTCAGTAGGAGTCAAATACATAGAAAATGCAGGCGGATTATTTAAATAAGCTTTGTAATTAGATTCAATATTATCAGATTGAGAGCCATCTCTCAAGAAATATTCATTGAACCTCGTATGAGTATTTAGACATGGTGGATTTAGTTCAATATCATGCTTCACAGAGTTACATTTTCTGCCTAGAAGTGAATTTAAAGTTTTCCATTGTTTTTTTTTGGATCTCCTTTATTTTCATTAATTTGTTTTTTATAATACATATTTTTTGCTAATCGTAAAATGGATGTTAATTTATTTCTAAATTTTCTATATATGTCTCGAAAAGTTAATGGCCACTTTCTAGCTAGTCTTTCCAATCTATTTTTTTCTTTAATGCTATTTTTTAATGCTGTAGTAATATAAGGACTAATTAGACTTTTTGTAGTTAAACGTAGTGTTTTAATGGGGAAATGTTTCTTAAATAGATCATAAAAGTCGTTATGGAACAAGTTGTAAGCGGTAGTGGGGCATTCTGATTCTAATATATTATTCCAGTTTGTTCTAGCAAGATCGTCAGAAAATAGTTGTAGAGCAGCGGAAGTGATTAGCCTTTTTTTAATAACTTTAGGATCTGGTTTGATATTCTTTAATTTATAATGAGAAACTGTTGGGAAATGATCTGTTATATCTGTAGCTATAATATAGTTACCAATATTAGCTTCCAGTTGAGTGGTCCATATGTGATCAATGAGTGTCGCAGAGGTATTGGTGACTCTCGTTGGTTTGTTTAGTACAGGATAAAATTATAAAGAAAACATCAAATTAACAAAATCACAAGTATCTGCATCATTAGCTTTCAACAAGTCTATGTTAAAATCACCGAAAATAAAAACATCTTGATATTTTCTGTCATATAATAATAAGAAAATGTCTGTTATTTTCTCCCGAAAGTCGCTGAAACTACCACTTGGTGGTCTATATATATAGACACAAATATTTTTTTGTCGAGATTGTCACTTCGACACCTAAAGATTCAATGAACTTTTCTGCAATCACTAAGTCACTTATCATGGAGGAGTCATAGTCACTATCAACATACAAAGCCACACCTCCACCATGCACATTTCTACAATTGCTATACATACAGTAACCAGGAATTTCATATAAGGAGGAGATGTGTGAATCCAATCGAATTTCTGTAAGGCCAATGATGTTAGTTTTGGTAGAAGTACTATGAATAATATTATCTTTAAAATGTTGAATATTTTTTGGGATCGATCTAATGTTGAAGTTAAGAATTGACATATTATTTGTATTAACTGGTGGAATGTTATCTAGGAAGACATACTCTGATTTAGGAATTTTGATGGACATAATGCGTGTAAAAAAATCATTTACATCTATTTCATTGTTGTATTTATAGTCATCACTAACAAATGGATTAAATTCTAAGTCACAGAAAGTGTTAATATTGTAAAAGGATCCTGGAATGTCCAGAACAGTGAATAGTACATTATCATTTACTGAAGCAAAAGGCAGTTCGCTACATAAATGAAGAGCCATTAATAATTATGTAAAGATATAAACAGAACAAACAACTAGGAAAGACACTTCTACTTCTTACGGTTGCGAACCGTCCCCTGTCGCCGATGTGTGGCACCAGCACCAACGCTCAGGGCAACACGAACACCGCCAGGGGCCGCGCCTCCAGCAGCTGCAACATCATTATCGTCGGTAGAAGAAGCATCACCAGCGACGGTGGTAGGACCAGCTAGTAGGGAGACTTCCTCCCTCCCGCCACAAGCACCCATTGAGGGCTCCACACCCACAGAGCCAGCAAGGCTTGAACGAGTGAATCGAGCAGCTACGACTGGGACGTCACCAGCACGGGCCGCTCCGCCCCCCACGACAGCCACTGATGACAGTTGCCGTTCATAATTATTGCTTCTATCCTTTATAATTAATTTGGTGTGCTTAAAAAAAGCAATCTTGCCGTCTTCTCTGGCTTGTTTGAGGAGCGGCAGCTGGCTCCTTTTCTTCTCTTGAGATGCTGGGCAGAGGTCCTCATTGATGAAAATGCCAGTGCCTCTCGACTTCCTGGCATTGCGAACAACCGCTTCCCGGTCCCCGAATTTCTCGAGCCTTGCTACCACCGTTCGGGATCGAGAAGGCACAGCAGGACCGGTATGGTGGGCTCGCTCAATCTTCATGGATGGTAATTGAAGCTTGTCCTCTAGAAGCTTCGAGACAGTGATGGCGGTTTCTTCCCATGTTTCACCAGGTTGTTCTTGGAGCCAAGTGATTCTAATGTTATTTCTACTGTTGTAGTCTTCTTGGTAATTTTGCCTTTGTTCCAATTCCACAACTCTTGTCTTCAAAACTTCAATCGTATCTTTATGATCTTTGTCTGAACCTTTGAGCACTTTTACCTCACTCTGTAGGTCCTTCAGTTCCTGTTGGGAGAATTCCAGGCTTCTTGTGAGGTCTAAAACTGTTCCTTCTGCTGCTTGTAGTCTTGACTTCAGCTGCACGACGACAAGGTCTATGGCAGTCCTAAATGTCCTGTCCTGTGCCTCGAGCAGCACTTTGACGGCCTCAGTGTCCATGGCGATGAAAATCCCAGATTGTAAAGCGTAAACAGCGGGTAGGTCGGAAGCTCAGCTAAGTGTGTCCACTCTCTACCACAGACAGCACTGAAGGGACTGTCAAATTTTTATGGGTGCCATCCCATGTAGGTTTACGTCACAATGGTACAGTTGACAGACTCTCAAAGTAAGCGTGCCATCTGCCTCCTCGTGGTGTTGGACGTACTCTCTCCCTGACATGTTACCTTTCTAAAGTCCGCTCCGCCGATCTCCTCCCTGTACAGCGACGCAGGGATGCAGAGTGGCCTTTCAGCATCTCCATCACCCATTACGAGTCTGTCTGCCATCACAAATATTCCTACCGTCTTCGAGGCCTCATGGTTCGGAGGCACAATGTAGTCTCTGCTCGTTTGAGGCTTGGCTACCGGCCACATAAACGAGGGTGGCGTACCAGAAGTTCCTCCAGAACCTGATGGTTCAGCAGGTGTCGACAAACCACATCAAGTGGCAGGCCCCGGGGCAGCAAGTGTTGGACAGTGGGGCAGGCCAGGCAATAGTGCTCTATAATGTTAGCATGAGGCGCTCGACACAAGCGACACTCAGTGAAGGGAGGCTCACCCTGCATCCCAGCAACCTGCCACGGTGGCCGGTAGCCAAGCCTCAAACGAGCAGAGACTACATTGTGCCTCTGAACTATGAGGCCTCGACGACGGTAGGAATATTTGTGACGGCAGACAGACTCATAATGGGTGATGGAGATGCTGAAGGGCCTCTCTGCATCCCTGCATCGCTGTACAGAGAGGAGAGCGGCGGAGAGGATTTTAAAGAGGTAACATGTCAGGGAGAGAGGACGTCCAACACCACGAGGAGGCAGATGGCAGGCTTCCTTTGCGAGTATGTCAACTGTACCATTGTAACGTAAACCTAGATGGGATGGCACCCATAAAATTTTGACAGTCAAGTTACGATGACGCAATAAGGTCAAAAACGATAAAATCTGTTGAATAACAGTAGAGTGTGTGGGTTGAACACTAGAGAGAGAATGAAGGGCAGGTTTGGATTCACAAAAAATGGCAGCATTCACTCCATGTTGACAAACAAGACTAACAGCATCCAGAATGGCATACAGTTCACACAATGTTGAGCTAGAGTGGTTACAGAGACGACGGCCAACCCAGCCCCCTGGAGGTGATTCCATGTCAGGTGAGAAAATGGCACAACCTTATGTACCATCCACTTGCAGTGAGCCATTAGTGTAGAGGCAGTATGGATCTGTGATGGAGGACGTCACTGTTTCTATGTGTTCCAGAACCATCTGCCGCTGTAGAGAAGGAAGTTTCGACTTGGAAGTAGGTGTGAAGCTCACATCAGGTGTTGGTAGCATCCACGGAGGGAGTCCTAGGGGGACGTCGGCCACCATTATATCTATATTAAGACTACGGAGCATAGAGGAAACAGACCTTATAAGAGTACGTCCAGCAGGCAGTATGGGAGGGACCGGGTAGTTTGGTCTAAGAGAAGTCCTGACTAACTGAGAGTAATGGGGTGAAAGATGTGGGAAATCGAGTCACTTGACAGTAAAGCAAGTAACATTACAATAAATTCTCTCCACTACCGGGGAAAGACGCAACTCACGCTGCATGTTCACTATCCTGGTCGACATTGGACAACTAAGAATTTTTCTCATTGCTCTATTCTGAAATTTTTCTAAAGTTTCAAGAGTAGCCCTAGGAAGTTGAATCAGAGCAGGGGGGAGGTAATCAACAACTGAACAGATAAAAGCAAAATAGATGGTTCTGGCTAGTGGGATGGAGATGCCCGAGGATTTGTTAGTGAGCCATTGAAGTGGTGTTAGTCGGCGCTGGAGACGACCCAGTAAGTCCTGGACAATGGGATGGTCTTGAGGTCTGGCAGGAATAATCTGCCAAATATTGACTGGCGCGCCCAGGTAGCGATACTGGGAACACATGGGAATGACAGTCCCTCCAATGGTGAACACTGGCCGAGCTTGAGGAAGGCGGCAGGTGAATATTCTGCTCTTATCTGGGGATAGAATAATGCCACAGTGAGAGGAGGCCACAGAGAAGGAGTCAAAAAACCGCTGGAGATCCCTTGGTGAGGGAGAATGAACACAGATATCATCAGCATAGCACGGAATTGTAGTTCCAGGAATATCAGGGAGAAGAGTGCTGAGAACACCCCCTTGAGCTGTACCAAGATGAAAACTGCGCAAAGGACTGAGCGCACCACTGAAAAACACACGGGAGGTCCTGTTACTCAGGTAGCCCTGAATCCACCGTAATAGATTACCCTTAATCCCAAAGTCAACCAGTTGATCCAAAATGACGTCTCTATTAGCAACATCGAAGGCACTTCGAAGGTCAATGAAGGCCACCACACTGTCCCTGTTAAGGCGAGAGTACAGGTCGACTAGGCAGTGGTGTGTGCTCCGCTGGGGAAGGAGAAAGGCGATCCTGCAGTCTGTACATGAGACGATTGAGTAAGATTCTCTCCATAACCTCACAAAAACAGAAAGTGAGGGAAATAGCCCTGAACTTCGCAGTGCCTGGCTTAGGGATGGGTATTATTGTGCTGCTGGTCCAGGCTCGTGGTACACAACCATCACGAAGACAAAGATTGTACAGTCGAAGTAGAGGGTTCCCAGGAACTTGTTGAAGTAGGTGCAGCACAGCATAAGTAATACCATCATCACCAGGAGAAGAAGCTCTACCCCGAGAGAGAGCACGTCGCAACTCCTCCTCAGTTATCTCCTCTGCATCATTGTCATCATCTTGCAACAGAGCAGACATTAGACGTAGCCGATGGACAGCAGCACGGAAGTGAGTGCATCTTGTATGTGGATGGGTAGACTGGCTGGGGTAGATTGTTCTGACCAGGCATCAACAAGTTGTTGCGCATAGTCGGCGGGAGTATGATGACGAGCAGTGGCCGGTGTCTTTTTAACAACCCGACGGATGAGGTGCCACATAGAAGCCACACTTGTTTGCTGGTTGATGCTGTCCGTGAACCGCTGCCAAGACTCAGTGTGAGCACAATCCTGCAGGGCAACTAAAGCGTCCCTAGACATCTGGTAACGATGGAGCAGGTCAGGGGTTGGGTTGGCTTGAAACAATAGGCCATCACGTTCAGCCTCCTCCTTTGCCTCCTGTATACGTGCATCCAGCGTCCAGGAGTGGGTAGTATGGCGATGCTGGAGGTGTGGCCGGGAAACGTATAGCCTATAAAAGTCATGTGTAGCAGATACAAGATCAGAGTACAACTGTTTAGCTGATGATATGTCAAATGTAGGGAATACATGGGCTATGAATAAGATGTAAGTTGGGCAATATTTGGGGGCACAGCAATACGCAAACGAGTGGCTGAAGCACTTGACCCAGCAGGTAGAGAATAATGAAACCGAAGAGCGATGTGATCAGAGAATAAGTCTGGCACAGAGAAGAACTGGACCTGAGATGCTATCAGGCCAGACGAAAGGATGTAATCCAGAGTACCTTCCCGGCAATGAGTGGCACCGCCAGTGTCCTAGCGAGTTAGATGATGCTTGCGGATGTATGAAAGGAGACGAACACCATTACTATTAATAGAGCCAGAACCATCAACCAAATCAGAATGCCGAGCATTAAAATCTCCCATATACACCATACCACGCACTGTTGGAGAAGGAAGAGCCTCAAGAGTGAGTCTAGGTGGGGCAGAATAGACATTACATAATTGGAGTACTCCATTCCCAGGTAGAACCTCAAATAGCTGAAAGGTCATGTCAGGATCAGTGGAGGTACGGAGAAGGCGATGTGGCAAGAAGCTATGTATGTAAATCAGGAGACCATTCCTTACCAGATGAACATATGGCACATAACCTGAGACCTCTGAGGAGGAGCTTGCCCAGCAGCAAGCGGCCATCCTGGAAATGCTTCCTGGAGAAAAATAACACTGGGATGATGACGAAAAACATAGGCCTTGAGTTGAGTGAGCTTAGCATAACTGGTGATACCACATACATTCCAGGAGATGACATCCAGCAGGCAATCACTAGCGAACTCTGTATTTGGAGGTAGAAGTCTTTTGAGTGGAGGCAGATGAGCGACATGGAGAAGAAGATGGACCAGGAGAAGGGACTGACTCGAAAAGCTTTTCAAGGCGAGATGCAACAGTATCCATCTTTTCGGTAGAGGTAGTGACAGTTGAGATGATGACCTGCTGAGCCTTGACCAAGGTGGAGAGTTTGGAGTCATTGGCAGCCTGCGCGGCAACCAGCCCATCAATTCTGGCTTCAAGGGCAGAAAAACGGTTCTCGAGAGCCGTACATCGTGCCATGAGGGTAGCAACAGACTTTCGGAGGGCCAGGTTCGGAGGCGAGGCAGGGCTGGTAGGAGGAGCAGACTGGGGAGGTGGTGGTGGTGGTGGTGGTGGTGGTGGAGGGGGAGCAATAGTAGAGACACGAGCCTGGACCTGACGTCGAGTACATCCATGTCACACATTAACCCCTGGCTGAAGGCATCGTGGACACTTCCATTGAGACGTATCCTCAGGAGGTGAAGGCTCAGAGGTGGAGGCAGCAGGTCGTGATGGTTCACCCCTGACAGGACACATCTTGGAATCATGGTCGGCAGCACACCATGCACGCTTCGGCCTGGCAGAACAGTACCGGGAGATATGCCCAACTCCCCAGCACCTGTAGCACCAAGGCTGGTCATTATGAAGTTTCCTCACCTCACACGGTGGAAGACAGGGGAGGAAATCAAAGGAAATCTCATTTGGAGGTGGATTGGGTTGACTCCAGACAACAACAATACGGCTAATGGGGGAACCATCTTGGAAAAAAAAGGACAAAATGCACACCAGGGTATCCTTAGCAAGTTTCGGGTGAATCAATAGGAAAACGGGTAAGGAACTTACGAGGCCTCTCGGGTGAGTCTTCAAGAATGAGAGGCAGAGACAAAAATTCACCAGCCTTCACTCTATCAATGATGTCCTGACGCTTCCTAGAGATGTAGACAAACCGGGAGATGACAGCATCCATCTTTACTTCAACCAGTTCACGCTGCAGCTGGAAGGCGCTGTTGACATCAGACAACCAACACAACTTTGTGTCCATAGATGGGTTTCCAGAGAGGGAGATCTTGACATAGGCATCTCTCGGGGTAAAAGCAGGAAGGTTGGACGAGGGCAAGGAGTTGGTATACAAGGAAGAAACACCACGTTGAGGCAGAGAAGGTACGTCGTGCACAGCTGAAGCACCCTTGGCAGTCTTGGCAACCGGAGGCAAACAGTCCACACCATCGGAATCCTGCAAGGAGTCAGACGAGGCATCAACGGGTCGCTTGGTAGAGGTTGAGGAGGTGGAAGGCTGTAACCTGAGCTGTGGAGTGACCGATGAGAGGGGGGGAGGGTTGCGAAAAGGCAGCTCAGGCCAGTGATCCTCGATAGGAGACTCATCCTCTTCCGACATGGCCAATTCAGCCTCCAGGCAGAAAGCCACATCCGAATCCGCGCTCTCCATCTGGCCAAACAAGGCCTAGATGGGAAGCAAACAACAACTCGAACAGCTGAACACTCAATCAGCAAAGGACACACACACACACACACAGATAATCACAACAATACAATACACAGAATCACAACAGACAAACAACACCAGCAACACCACAGAAACTACAACACACAAACAAAAATGCACAAACAATACAAACAACAACACACAAGCAAGAGTGTAATAACAACACAAACAAGAATTCAGGCAGAGCGCCAGGAGAACGTCTTCACACCAACAAGGTTGGGGCGAGACTGTGAGGGGGATAAGTGGAAGTATAGTTCTCAATCTCTACATCCTGTCTGCTTAAATATGTGCTTTATTATTTTGACAAACTTAAAAATAGTTTAGTTCTACTTTGTTATTGTAGTAATTGTAATCATCATCATCATCATATGTTGTCGCGCCAAAACCGTATCCACTTTAGGGCAGTGTCATTTGCTTCCATATTATGACTCTGGTATAAGAACGGCTTTGTGCGTTGTGTAACAATTGATCTCCGAAGATTAACATGGGCACCACGGGAATTTTTGCTACTTGCTGCCAATTATTATGATAAAATAGTACAATTGAATACCTATGCACATAATATGGTGTGAGACTGCTGCGATCTCCTTTATGTCATATAGACAAACAAAAATAACTCGTGTGTATTCCAGCACATAGAGAATAATATCATATCTACAGTATGATATCCCGCTTGTTTCTGAAGGCTTGGCTGGCCCTGACGACTGTGAACTTCTCAAATATTTGACATGGAGTAAACCTCACATTCCACTTTGACATGATGAAGCAACAGCTGTATGAACTTTATTATCTCCCAGTATTTTATTTCTTATATTTATTTTTTTCCATTTTAGAACACATGTAAGGCCATAGGGTATTGATAATACTCTGATAGTGTTAAACATTTATTATTCAAATAATTGTCAACCACCACATAACTTAGCGCAAGGACCACAACCAGTCTCTCCGATTATATACTGCTGGCTCGTTGTTTTATTTGTAGGTTGAGGATTCGATAAACTGAATCGACCCACGCCCCTCCACTAATCCCACTTCCCAACGTGTTAGTGAATTAATGTTATTGAGGCCAAGGGGGGCTGGACAAAATATTAGACCCATATTGTAATATTATGTTATGTAAATGTTATGTGGTGGTTGACAATTATTTGAATAATAAATGTTTAACAATATCAAAGTATAATCAATACCATATGGCCTTCAGGTCATCTCCAATCCTCAGTCTCCTAGTAGACGCTGATGAGCCACCTCTTGATCTCCGTCGCCAGTCCTTGATGGTTTGTTGTTGGCATTGCATACATAGACTTCCTGACTCCTTTCCCTGCTTTGTGGTGTCATCTGATGTCATGTCTCAGTAATACCTCTCACATCCTTTGGCTTCCGGGTCAGGAAGGCTATGGAGGACTTCCAGATTTGTCGTGTGAGGGTCCCCAGGGTGGCCCCATGGCTTCTCCCAGAAGTTCACACCTGTACTTGCTTCTTAAACAAAAAGGGTATCTTCTTCGACCAGTGGCTCGCTCCCTATTTTTAGAAAATGCTTCCACTCACAGGTGGTCCTTCCCTGTGTACACTGATGAGTCAAAGTCTGATGCTGAAGTTGGTTTGGGGCTGTCTTTCCTGACATTTGTAGATGCAGCACGCTCCCTTCTGTCATGTCTATTATTACTGCCGAGCTCTCGGCCATTTTATATGCCCTCCAAGTAATTTTTACTCTCACTCAGCCATCTGTAACTATTTTTAGCGATTCCTGTAATGCCTTGCAGGCCTTGGGCAATTTTAACTCATTCCATCCCCTGGTACTAGCCATTGTTGAGTGGCTTGTCCTCCATGGACGTCATGGGCTTAGAGTCACATTTTGTTGGGTCCCGGCCCATGTGAGTCTCGATGGATATGAGCGGGCTGACGCCCTAGCTAAGGCTGTGGCCTCCTGTGCTCGGCCTCCTGCCAGGTGTCTTCCCATACCTGCTGTAGACCTTCGACCCTACATAGATGCTGCCGTTCGTTCCTGCTGGTAGGACAAATGGGATGCCGTTGGGGCTAACAAGCTACTTTGGCATCCACCAACACTTGGGTTTGTGGAGCTACCGTGGCCTGTCCCACTGGTAGAAGACGGCTCTTGACCGTCTCTGCATTGGCCACTCACGTTTGACTCATGGATTTTTAATGGAGAGTGTCCCCCTCCCTACTGTGATGATTGTCTAGTCCATTTGACAATGCAGAATCTTTTTATGGAGTGTCCCAGCCTTGAGGATCTTCGTTGTAGGTACCTCTCCGAGTACCGAGTGGGGAACAGTTCTTACAATCTCTCCCAGGTACTCGGGGAGGAGGCTTGTAGTGTGGGCTGGAGCACCCTCTCCTTTGTGGATGAGGCTGGGTTCTTTTTTTAGAAATTTCAATTATTTTTTTTCGTTTTTTTTTTTCTTATATATATTTTATTTAAGTTAATCAGATTATTTTAGTAAAATGTGAGTGTTAGTTGATGACCTTTTAATTAATCATGCTGGTTTTCCCTTTTGGGGTAGTGAAGCCTGTATAACATGTGTATATATTTTATAGATGATCAAAATGAATAAATTTTGAAATCCTTAGAACTTAACCCCTCCGGGACGGGGCAAGAATGGAATTACGCGCTGTGGGTACGGGCCCAATACTAACTTATTGGTATAGTGAAACCAGCACAGCTGTTTGCTATAGAATAGGCCCCTTCACAAGCCCAGGCCCCGTATAGGCATAATCTGGGTTGGAAGGGTCAATTCCGTGACGTTCATCAGAAGTAAATAAAATTCAAATCTGGCGCTGTACTGATAGTGGAGCCACCTGGTGGTGGTGAGGTGAGGTATTAAGCCCCTCCTCCGCTGAATACCGCTCGCCCACTCTGTCGCGGAACACGTCTCAGTCAACATCTACGCTCCTCGCTGCTACGCTATGGTATTGTGTCGCGTGTTCCTGCTAAGTTTTTCTTTTGTGTTCTAGTGGCTAGCCTGCTTTGCAGATGTATCATGTGTGTTTTCTAGGAGGGTTTTAGGTGTTTATGGGGTTTTTTTCTTCGTTAGGACTTAGTTCTTTCCTTAAGCGAAGGGGGCTTTTCAGCCCCTGTTTTCGGAGTTTTACTCCGTCTGTCCCCTCCTTCACTGTCCCTCCTGCCACTAGTACATTCTTCGTGTGTATTTTATCGGGGTTTTCTGGGGGTTTTAGCGAGGTTAGTGGGCGCCACGTGGGACTTCCCCACCCCACGTGGTGACCACATGGGGTCTTTGCAGCCCTTCCTCTTGCCTGCCCCGATTATTATGTGTCCCCTCTCGGTAGGGGGGAGTGAGAATTGTGCCCTGGTTCTCTCTTCCTCTCCCGGGCGGGGGTTTTTTATTTTATTTTTGGGGTTTTTCCATTATTTTCAGCCTGGAGTGTTTCTTCTCAGGCTATCGGGTCCCCTCCTACCCCTCCTTCTGGTTCATCTGTCCGGGGGGGCCCTTTTTTACCCGCTCCATGTGGCGGACGATTTTGGTTTTACGGGGTTTTTCCCTGGGCGGCTGCGCGAGTGTGGGGGATCGTGTCCTGGTCCCCAGGGTCAGCGGGCGTGTCCCGCGCTTCTTTCCTTCGGGGAGGATGGGTTTCGTGTCTTCTGTGTTCCAGTGTTTGCACGTGTTAACCCATGTTTGTGTATTCTTTTCTCCCCCAGCCTACTTGTGCCCTTTGTGCTGCCTCAGGATGTACCGTGCGGGTCTCGCCTGACGGACACCTGCACTGTTCTCCTCACGCACCCTGCTTCATTCCCTTGGGTTACGACCCTTTGGCGTGTGGTGTGTGCCGCCCCTGGGCTGAGTTGTGTCGGGTTACCTCCCCTTCTGCCCGCTCCAAGCTCCCTGCCCTTGCTTCTCTTCGTTTGGCGTGGACGAGGGCTAGGAGAATGGCCCACAAACGAGACGGTTCTTCTTTGGCGTGGGTGGACCCGATTTTGGGAGCGGACCTGGGTTTATTCAGGACCCGTTACCCTTCTTCCTGTCTCTCGGAGTCTCAGGGGCTAGAACCTCCTGAGGCCCGAGAGATTGAGCCTCCTTCCCTAGGCGGTACTACGACTCCTTCTCGGGGCTTATCCCCCCGGGAAGCGAGCGAGTCTGTCGCGCTGGTTCTCCCGACTGCCTCACCGGTACAAGGGCCCAGCAGGGAACCCCCAGCTTCGCCTCCTGCTAGAGCTGGCTCCTCAGGCCTCTCTAGAGGACGCAAGCATTCAGCTAAAAGGTCCCGCCACTCCAGGAAGTCCCTTGCTCGTCGCCGTTCTCCTTCCTCCTCTTCTTCGTCGTCCTCTTCCTCTTCTTCGTCGTCGGGGAGCTCTCCTTCGCCCGCCCGCAATTCCCGCAGGGGTAAGCGGGGGGGGGACAGCCCCTCGTCGAGGAAGATAGTTAAGATCTTCCACGCCCTTATTTCTCACGCTTTTCCTGGGGCTTCCGTCGCGCAGCCTCCGGCTGTCGCTACGGAACCCGCTCCTGTTCCCCCGCCTCCCGCTGCTGCTCCCGTCGAGGGCTCGAGTCCTCCCGGGGATGTGGGAGTCCTTTTCGTGCCTCCCGTTTCCCCGGGGCTCGAGTCTCCGTCGGGGGACGTAGCTGAGGAGTTGGTTACCTCCGCACCTCCGTCCCCGTCACCCCCTCCTTCGGGAGACGGATACCTTCCCTACTCTTGGTCTCTTCTCCCTCCTACATGGACCCACTCTTCGGAGGAGGGCAGACTGGTGGCTTGGTCTCCGGACACAGCTCAACCAGACGTGTGGATCCGGAGGGATGACGTCGTGGTGAAGTGGGGGGCGGATGAGAAGGGCGAGGCTATTCCCTTCTACAAGGTCCGTCCTATCTCAGCGCCCGTACCCACTTCATCTAGGGTGTCCTCTGCGGCGACCCTGGACGCGATGGGTTTTCTGGTGGAGTACAGACAGCTACACTTGTCCGGGGCTTGGAGGATTGACCGCTCCCACGGTAACACGGCTCTCCTCCTTTCCCCGGACGCGTACTTCCCGGGGGATAAGGGCGAAGGGGACCTGGACATTCCAGCCCTTCTCCTTAAGTCCCTGGACCACCAGAGAAACAACGCGCCCAGGAAGCCCCCTCCTCCGTCTTTCCCCGTCATCCTCCCTCATTCCCGGGCCCCCCCGGGCTTGAGGGAGTGCCTGTGGAAGACGGAGAAGGAGCCCCCGGTCCCCTATCAGCTGAAGGAGCCCGATGGTAAGTTGCGACAGGCGGAGTCTGCTACCCGTCTAGAGTTGGCCCACACCATCTCCACGGGAGCAGCCGCCTCGTTGATTAGGGACTGCCTCAACGCCCTAACCAACTCCTACCACGAGATGTCGGGTGTACAGCTAGCGTGAGTACCTTACTCGTGTGTCATGTTTTTAGGGATGCTGGGTAGAGGGTCTCTCTGTTACTCCCGGGTACTTATCCCCGGGTTCGCTCGGTTTTTCCTTGTTTACCCCTTACAGTGACACCCTCTTTTCCATGGCCACCGTGATGGAGGGCGTGGCGGTGATGACGACCCACTTCATGCGGGAGGAGGCGAAGGCGTTCGCCGAGGCGAGACTGGCAGCCCGCCAGGCGGCGGCTAAATCTGCGCCGGAGATGGCACAGAGGGGAGTGGTGCGAGCTGCCCCCTTGTCCCCCGCCCTCTTTGACCAACCGGCGACAGACACGATCTTCGCCTCCCTCCCAGCGGTAATCAATTTACCAAAACCATCCACCTCCAAGTAAGTACCTCTCGTGTTCGTCTTACCCGAGTTGTCACGGGGGTGAAATGAAAGGATTTTCGGGTCTACTTTGGTTCTTAATTATTCTGTTTGTCCGTAGGCCACGTGCCCCACAGCCAGCCAGACCAGCCTACCAGCCCCGGAGGCCCTCCCAGCCCTCCAGGCTACCGAGGCCCTCCTATCCCACTCCCCCGAGAGCACACAACAGGCCCTCCCAGAGGGGCCAGCAGCCTTTTCGAGGAAGGGGACAGGGCTCCAAGTCCTACTCGAAGCCCAAGTCCTCCTTCAACCACCCCGCCCAGAAGGACCGCGCCACTTGAGGGTCCCACTCTGGGCTGCCTCACAGGGTGGTCAGCAGCCTGGCCCACCCACGGCTGGGCAGCAAGGATAATTCGCCAGGGCCTGTCATGGCCCTGGATTACTGTTCCGGTGAGTAACTGTCATCCTTACTTTCTGACATATGAATTATGCCTAATCCCGTCCTTGGGCTACCGTTAGGTCAAAATCAGATTTTCCCTTGCGGTCAAAATCTCTGCCTCTCCTGTCATTCACCCCCCAACCACCCCGGGTCCCTGGGGCCCCGGGGGATTAGGATTAACGGTACTCTCACTGACACCTGTCTTCTCCCGTTACAGCCACTACGTCTACCTCCTGCCTCAACCAAAGTGTCACTTTCGGTCGTCCCGCATGTGTTAGAAATGCGGGAAAAAGGGGTAGTGGAGCGGGCGACGGGAAGGGTCTTTCTTTCTCGTTTATTCACGGTCCCCAAAAAGGATCAGGGAAAAACGAGATTGGTGATGGACCTGAGCAAGCTAAACAAATTCGTGAAAACGTTACATTTCGGGATGGTTTCGGTTGCTCAGGTCCGCACAGTTCTGAGGAAGGGAGACTGGTTAGCATCCCTGGATCTCAAGGATGCGTACTGGCACGTCCCGATCCACCCCAGGTTTCGCCGCTTTCTGGCCTTCCAGGTGGGGACCGAGACGTTCCAGTTTACCAGGCTCCCTTTCGGTCTTTCTCTAGCTCCGCGAGTCTTCACAAAACTCGTGAGGGTGGTGGCATCCCGTCTGGCAGAGGCGGGTGTCCCCACCCTCATGTACCTGGACGATTGGTTGCTTCACGCCCCTTCCAAGGAGCAGGTAGCAAACAACGTCCGGGTAGCGAGGGGAGTGCTAGAGGAAATGGGGTTTCTGTTGAACATCCCCAAGTCCTCTCTCACCCCCACTCGCAAGCTGTGTTGGCTAGGAATAGAGTGGGACTCTCTTTCGGCCACCCTCTCTCTCGCTCCAGACAACGCCCGCCGGACCCTCCGCCACGTCCGCCAGGCGCATTTTTCCCGTACTTTCTCTCGCTGCCAGTGGGAATCATTGCTCGGGTCCCTAAATTTCGCGGCCCCTGCAATGCCCCTGGGACGATTGAAACACAGGAGGCTGACGCGGGAGGTAAACCTCCACCTGTCCCCCGCACACAGGGACCTTCCCAGGCAAGTGTCCCCCTCTCTCCACCGCCTCCTTCGCCCCTGGCTACGTCCCGGTGCCCTGCGTCAGCGGGTCCCCTGGGTGTTCCCTCCCCCGGGGATTACGGTGGCGACAGACGCATCGGACGTAGGCTGGGGATACCAGTCTTGCCTGGGACATCAACGGTGCGGGGGATGGAAGGAAGGGGAAAGGCTACTGCACATCAACGCCCGGGAGTTGATGGTAGCGAAGGAATGGCTCAACAGACACCCTCAGTTTGCCAGGATAGGCGTCCGCTTCGATATGGACAACGTTGCAGCCGTGCAGTGCCTACAGAAACAGGGCACCGTACGGTCGGAAATTCTCCTGTCCCTGTCAGAACAGATTTTCGCAATAGCGGCCAAGAGGGACATTCACCTCTCGGCCCGCTACGTGCCAGGGTGGGAGAACGATTGGGCGGACGCCCTATCCAGGTTCAAGGGGACGTCAGTCGAGTGGCAACTGCGTCCCCTTGTGTTCGAGTCTCTCTGCCTTCGCTACGGGACACCGGAGGTGGACCTATTCGCCTCCCCATCCACGGCCCTACTCCCTCTGTTCCTGTCTTTCTCATCCAGAACAGAGGCGGGAGGCCCGGACGCCTTCACGGAGGACTGGAACAGGTGGGGTCATCTCTACCTCTTCCCACCCCCAGCCACTTCAGTCCTCCTGAAGGCGATCCTCAAGCTGCGCACGTTCAGGGGGAGGGTTCTCCTCATAGCCCCCCTCTGGCCAGCACAGCCGTGGTTCGGAGAGTTGTCCCGGTGGTGCCCGCATCCCCTTCAGTTGGGATCGGCGTGCCTCTCCAGCACCCTGTCTGCACCACTCCAAGCGTCACTGAAACTACACGCTTGGAGTTTCTACGGGGAGTCCTCAGCAAAAGGTTCACTAAGGAGACAGTGGACAAGATGTTGAGGGCTCATCGTCAGTCTTCGGTGCGACAATACGAATCGTGCTGGAAAAGATTCCAGGACTTCTTGCGAAGACACCCCTCCAGGGTCATCTCGGAGGACACAGTCCTGGAATTCCTCACGTGGCTCGCCGATTCCACCAACAGGGCCCCGGCGACGGTGCTTGCGCATCACGCAGCCCTGTCTGATCCCCTCCTCCTGGGTTTTAACATTAAGGTTTCGGAGAGGCCTCTCTCTCTCCTGAGGATGGGGATTCGGGCGGGGACCGCACCTCACCGGGCCCAGACACCCTCCTGGTCCCTTCATCGTGTCCTTTCCTACCTGACCTTCGAGGGGGTCCCTCTGGAGGTTTGTCACCTCCTCCAGAAAGCTCTCTTCCTGCTCGCCTTAGCTACAGGTTACAGGGCTTCTCAGTTGGCAGCCCTGACCCGTCACACAGCCTTTTCTTCAGTAACCCCTAACCTTACTTCCTTAACCATTTCCCCCTCTCCTGCTTTTCTAGCTAAGAACGAGCAGGCTGACGACAGAATTGGCCCTCTCGCAGTACCCTCGTTCCTGAGGGATGGAAATTTCCACCCCCTCTGCCCAGTCCACGCCTTTGTTGCATACGTGGAGGCGACGAGAGGGGCTTCTCCGGACCACCTCTTCTACAACTCTAGGTCCGGTAACCCTCTCTTCCCTAGGTCAATCGCTCGCCTTCTCTGCCGAGTGATAGAGAACGGGGATCCCGGACACGCCCCGAGGGCTCACAGCGTTAGGGGCGTGGCCGCCTCCCTCGCCTTCCTCAGGACTCACTCGGTGGAGAGGGTCAGGGATTTGGGGGGCTGGGCGTCCACTTCCTCCTTCAGGACGCGGTACCTGTTCCACTCGCTCTCCCCTACCCCCTGTGTGGCTATGGGTACTCCACCTCCTATTCCCCAGGGTCCCCGCGGGAGACACATGGGGGGGAGGGGCCGCCCGAAGAGAAAAGGTCGGGTGATTTAAGTCCCGTCACATCATCCCATACCTCATCCACATCTTGTACAGCTTCATACTCATCCCCATTCTTTACGTGTACATATGGTGAAAGAGAGTCTAAAATAAATTACATTGTTACGGAATTCTTGTGTATTCATTTTCCAAACAATTACTTAACTACGATGAGTGACAGGAGATATTATTACACAGGATATCTGGATCCTAGTGTCCTCCTTCATCCCCTCGGGATCACATTACCTGAGCGAGGGCCATAGCCCTAACTCAGAAGACTTGAATAAGGGGGGGGGGGAAAGGGGGGGGGGGATTTGCCATGGGCACCTCCCCCCTCCTCTCCTAGACCCGAACCCTCGAGTCTACCTATAAAGACTTTATGTGTAACAATTCTGGTCTATAACAGAATGGTCTACGGTTATATGGTATAAGCTACTTCTCCCCCACCACGGCTATTCACCTAGCCAGTGTCGGGAGGGGTGTTAGCTGCTGCCTCACCGGGCTCGGTTATCTTTCCTGCCCTCCGCTCTCAACCACTCTTAACTAGCACGTGATTGCCTCCACCTCACCTCCCACCTACCGCATCGCATGCATAGCAAATCAGCTGTGCTGGTTTCACTATACCAATAATAGTGCATTTGTCGCGGCTTCTAGCTGCTTAAATTGTATTTATTGGTTGTGAAACCAGCACAGCTTCTACTGTCCCACCCACCTCCCGATGCGGCAGGCACTCACTTCTTTCTCATTGGAGTGGGCGAGCGGTATTCAGCGGAGGAGGGGCTTAATACCTCACCTCACCACCACCAGGTGGCTCCACTATCAGTACAGCGCCAGATTTGAATTTTATTTACTTTTGATGAACGTCACGGAATTGACCCTTCCAACCCAGATTATGCCTATACGGGGCCTGGGCTTGTGAAGGGGCCTATTCTATAGCAAATCAGCTGTGCTGGTTTCACAACCAATAAATACAATTTAAGCGGCTAGAAGCCGCGACAAATGCACTATTTTATCCTGCCTGTCCGGGTATTTCCCGGAAAATCACTCTACTTCTCTTACTCCCTACGTCTAAACTACAATACTGAACAACTTAAATTTGATTGTGTACTCACCATCAACTCCTCCTCTTTCCATTAAAACCAACCCCAGCTCTCTAGGACACTCCATTGCCGAGAAATCAAGTGAGGAATGGAGGTCACTTTTCCCGTGAGAGCGAGGCTGCGTTCGCTTTGTGAGCGTGGCTCTGACAAGGACTGGCGGGGGTGGAGGAAAGATGGCCGCCGGCAGAATGACGCAACACTTGCCTCCCCCGGGCGACACGTCGTACGGTTCGTGTGCATCCTACCATTACAGCCCCTGTATTATTTGTGTGGTTAGCTGACCATTCCAGAGTGGTTTTATGCCCTGGAGAGAAGCGTGGGAGTTATGTACAGTATTTACGCGAAACATTTTCAGTGTCATTCGCACCATTTGTTCATGTTCAACGTAAATATAAATGTGTCACTATCACTGTTATCCTTATTTTCTATATATTTTTGTATTTTGTTGTTTTAAATTTTTTATTATCATTTTTTCTATGCGTAAATGTGTCACTCTCACTTTTCTTATAGCCTAATATGTACAAATGTGTCACTATCACGTCACTACAGCCTAAAATATATGTACAAATGTGTCACTCTCACTTTTCTTATAGCCTAATAAGTACAAATGTGTCACTATCACGTCACTACAGCCGAAAATATATGTACAAATGTGTCACTCTCACTTTTCTTATAGCCTAAATAGTGTCACTGTCACCAAGTGTCACTGTCACTTTATTCGCATACTCCCATCACTTCCTGCTTCTATATATATTCCAATATATGGTAGTCTGAGAAGCAGTTTCCAGGGCATAACGGCACACAACATTCCTTGCACCAGAAGCGAGTTTCCTTGGACTTCTGGGGGTGACGTGTTGTGTGCCTGCAAACATAGCAGCGACGAGAGCCTGGACGTCCTGACGGCAACGGTGGCAGATTAGTAAGGTAGTGGCGAGCCATATAGCCACTCTGCTGCAACCTGTCAGGCCGTTGTGCCGCTGCCTGTCTGCCTTGCTGTGGTTGCACAGTGCTGAACCTCTCCAGGAGCTGAGATATCAACTCTAGCTCGAATTCCCGGAGTGCCAACTTGGAGTCAGGGTGATGCTGGAGGTAGAGTATATAACAGTTCAGCACTGTGACATCAAGAAGGTGGAAGAAAGCCTTCTTGTACCACTTACAAGTTTTTCTCAGACAATCGATGGAACTCACCATCATGTCTGACTTATCGACGAGTCTCATATTGATGTTATAATCGAGCACAGCATCAGGCTTGTAGATGGTATCACCTGTGCCGCGCTCAGTCTTCCCAGAATCCTGCATCACGCCCCTGTTCACGGTGGTGAGCATATTGACGGGGCGTTTATCGTGCCATTTGATGGCCAGCATGTTCCCACATTTCTTCTTGATGCAGTCGCCCCTCCGGGTGAGAGGGAATGCTGGCCACCCCTTCCTGTTGACACGAATAGTTCCGCAGGATCCTGTTTGGTGCTGCAGGAGAAACTGGCTAAGTGCTGGAGAGGTGTAATAGTTATCAGTGTACAGGATGTGGTTGTTGTCAAGGTAATCCCCCATGAGTGCCTTGACAACACTCCCGCTGAAGCCAAGAGGGTCGTCGGCCGGGACATCCACATCCGTACCTGAATAGAGTATAAAATCCAACACATAGCCAGTCTTACAGTCGCAGATGACATAGAATTTGATGCCAAATCTATGCCTCTTTGACGGGATGTACTGGATGAAGGACAGTCTTCCCCTGAACAGCACCAGAGACTCGTCGATAACCACTTTCTGGAATGGTCGAAAAAATGCTCGTATTTTCTCCTGGAGGATAGACATTACTGGCCTAATTTTCCACAGCCTGTCGTTCGGGTGTGGACCCATGTTGGGGGCGAAGTGCAGGTAGGACAAAATGTCCCTATATCTGTCCCTGAACATGTATTTCCCGAACGCAGGTGTGGATATCAGGGCGTGTGTGCTCCAGAAGTCCTTGAGGCGATGTTTCTTGACATGAGGCATCATCATGGTCAAAGCTAACCACACATACAACTCAGCAATATCGACGTCAGCCCATTGCAACATCTTACTATGTTCCCTGCCTGGTCTATTGCTGAGTTGCACAGAGAGTTGTTTGAAGGTGTTTATCTCCTGCATCATGTAAGTCATCAATATTATATAAAAAAAGGCAGTGAAATAATCTAATATTGATGACCTCTGACGACAGGGAAATGCGGCCTGTATACCTGAATGACTGTCGTCAAAGGCAGGTATATCAGGCGCAAATTCATCGCAATCCGTCCACACATAGGGATCAGCGGGTCTATGACGAGGTGCGCCGCGTTGCTGTCGTTGTTGGCGTTGTTGTTGTGGTGGTGGTGGTGGTGGTGGTGGTGCAGCGGTACCAGGGGCAGGCGAGAGTGAGTCGTCAGGCACGAGAGGAGAGGGAGAGTGTGGTGGTGGGGGAGGTGGCGTCAGGTCACGGGGGGGCGGGCTATCAGGGTCAACAGTAGGGGAGAGATAAGCTGCCTTTGTCCTCTTCCCCCTTCCTTTACCCTTCCCTCTTACTCCTACTCTCCTCCCTCTTACCACCACTGGTTGCGACGCATCCTCGTCCGACGAGGAAGAGGAAGACGAAAAATCTAACCTCCTCCTCGGCCTCTTGCCCATGGGAGTGGAGACGTAACGAGGTTTGGAGGTTGAAGCAGGAGTAGACCTCTTCCTGCCTCCCACGCCAGATGTTGTAGGAATGGGAGACAAGAGAGTGTCTCCCAAACTACCTCCCACCCCACTGGTGGACGGAATTGCAACAGGGGCTGTAACCTCTGACACATCATGCAAGGCTGAAGTTGAGGGAAGAGCTGTGATGGAAGTCACCGCTACACAGGCATCTTCCTCAGTTGATTCGTCAGCTTGCCATTCAGTATCAGAGTAGCTGTCCAGGTCGTCACTCCCATATGAAAGGTCTGCCAGATTCTCCAATTCCCGCCCTATTGCAGAATCTGACAACCTTGCAGGTGCATGACGCAATCTAGCTGGTTGCACCCGCGGAGTGGAGGTTACAGGAGCGGGTGCGCCTGGCAGCGCGGTAGGATGCACCGAATCGAACGAGCCCGTATTTTCTTCACTACGCCCAGCCATTGTCACGGTCAAGCACACACTGATTGAATGTGGGGATGAAAAGGTCTGGTGGTGAAGTATAGCCAGATCAAAAAAAATCCCGACAAATTTGGCGTTTTTCCCCATAAATTACCAAAAGCGGGATTTCCCGCTGCCCGGACTCTGTCGACAGGGCGGGATTTCCCGCTGCCCGGCCTCTGTCGACCGAGCGGGAAATCCCGCTGCCTGGACTCTGGGGGTTAATATTATGTTTGGCGGTATATGACCCTAACTGTTGCGCTGCCAGATGCTCTTTGGCATCTATCAATCAATCAATCAATCAATCTAGCTGTGCAGTTGCTATGCTGGTTATTTTGCTGGCAAGACAGCTGTGCCGGCTTTTGTCTTGGCACCTCTCTCTTCCCCCACACCTCCCCACTCTCACTGTGACGTCACCCAAGAGGAGTAACATGATTCGCTGTACATCCGTGGAAAATTGTGTGATTGGTTAAGATTTGTGTCGAGCTTCCTAATTGGGGGAAAGCTTGTATTAAACTTTGTGATTGGCTAGAGGGGGATATAAGTAGGGCGAAAGTTGTGTAAGCAAACAAGAATTGGTTCTGACCGCAGAAGAAGAACAAGTAGGAAATCAACCACGGTAACAGAAAGTAATCTAACTTGCATTATTTCATTCGATTGTGTAAACTTATTAGTTGTATTTAAGTGATGCGATCTCTCTTGATATTTTGTATGTTATCTCTCTTAACATATTACAATATGCTATTGCCTATTAATATTGTGATATATTTCGTGTTAAGTGTACTTGGTGCATTCTATCCATTCATGTTATCTCTTATTTGTCAATTGTAAGAAGTGTGATATCTCGCGTTTTAATTCTTAAGTTTGCATTCTACTTATCAGTATTGTAATTTATGCAATCTTACTTTATTGTATTACTGGTGAATTTGTGTTTGTGTTCTTTGTGTTTAACCACGTTTGAGAGAAGTGTCCGCTTATTTTAGGTAAAAATTCATCCAAATATGAGTTTCCCATTTTCTGTGGGGAAGTGTACCTAAAGTATGGTACAATATCCTGAAATGGAAAATATCACCATCCAACACCTCTACTTATTTAATATTTCATGTAACCACCAACGTTACCTCACACGTGCTTACTGTGGGTAGCAAGTATGATGCTTGAGATTATCTGAGGAATGAAGTTATCTTGTAAAACTGTGTTTGGTTTTGAAGAAATTACTAAAAGATTAATAGTAAATCAGTTGCTGGCATCTGGAACCTCCAGCGAGGAATGTGAACAGTGAACATCCCTCAGTTTCCCTCATTGCCACTGCAGTGTGACCACTCCTTGGCTTTTTTCCCAAGATCTTGGATTATTGTACCTAGTCTTTGGATCTGGGATTTTTCATGCAAAAAAGCCGCTGATCTTGGGAATTCTTGATGATATTTACAAGTGTCAATTTTGTCTTTCCGTATGCATTAATTAATGGTACACACAAGACAACATTTGATATGAAAAATTTGAATTGTCTTTTTTTTTTATATACCTCAACCACGGGACAGAGAGATAGTGGCCAGCAGGCGTCGCCAGGGATAGGGAGGTGGGTACCAGCCGACAGGGAACTCGTGCAAATTTTAATCTTTATGTAAATAGTTTGTAAGGACGAATATTGCTTCTAATCATAAGGGGGTTTCCGCCTTTTTTCCTCCTTCCGAACTGTGCCCGTTAGGGTCGAACCAAGATTCATCCTTATGTAAATACGTCGTACGTACGAATATTCTTAGCATAACCATGAGTGTTTTTACGCCTTTTATATTATCCTATTTCGTCCTGCACACGTTCACTTCTGAAATTGGTTGGTTTGAACTTTGGACTGGACTGGTTACTGGTATTCTGAATTAAGTGTTAGCCGCGGATAGGTGTGAATACTTGATTATATATACATTTTTATAGTTACCGTTTGAGTGTACCAGAAAAGTGTCTCCAACTGTACCAGAGGGATGTAGCTTGGTGCAGTAACGTTATAGTGAATATATATATATATATATATATATATATATATATATATATATATATATATATATATATATATATATATATATATATATATATATATATATATATATATATATATATATATATATTAAATTCCAGGTTATTTCAAAGGGTAACTTATAAAGAAAAAATGAGTGATGAGGATCCTGTACCAGGGGAGAGCGGGTTAAGAACTCCACCTAAAAAGAAAAGAAAAGCATGGTACCAGCAGGCTCAAGTATTTGTACGGTGATATATAAGGTCAGTTATACTTTATCTTGTGAAAATAGGCCCTACTTATTCAGTCTTGGGATTTGTCCATTTCGTGAGTGGTCACACTGGTTGCCAGTCAAGTGTTGGGAGGTTAGATATGCTGTTGCGCTCCTCAGCACCTCCATCATTTTATTCCCACCCAAGGCACATTATTAATTTCGCTTATCCTACATTATTCAAGATGCTTAGAAGGAAGGGTTGGCTTCAGAAGAAAACTGAAATTAGGAGGAGAGATAATCATATCAACCATCCAAGAAAGACAGAAGGCAGAGTTGCAACACCAGACATAAGCAACAACGAGTGGGAGTGGCGACCCATGATACCCTTGAATATCTTAATGGTAAAATTCGGAGTTCAGTATATCGGCAGAATTATTCCCGGTTCACATTAGCCCGTTTGTACGGATCCGACATCAGTCAATGACGTCACGAACGGCCGTATATGAGTCAGTTCAGTGTTAATAGGGGCTCGTCTACCATTCCGGGCAGGACAGCCGTCGTTGAATGGAACGGATCCGCAGAGATGAACTCAAGTCATCTTTTACGGAAGGATGGCGGCGGTGTTGTCCGTGTATATTGCTGTTGACTTTATATCATACCATGAAAATATCAAACTGAAGATTAGAAAAATACTTTTCAATTTAAATTATGCACATACATAGGAATTCGTATACACCCCTGTGACATCAAGGGGTCGTAACAACTAGATAACAACTAGAAAATTTAGTAAATTTGTTTCTTAACACCAATCTTTTCTAGTATTGTTATTTGGCTCATACTTGAATCAGTTAGCAGAATTATGCCTACAGTATGTGCAGAATAAAGGCCCCTTCTAACCAGTGCCCTGTGTACGAATTCCTGAGGCCGACTGTACTTACCTGTAGTGCTTCCTTAGTAATTTTCAGTCGTTTTTTTAAAGTAGCCCACATTATAACTCGTCACTGATATTTGACACGCTCACGTCCATACTGCTGTAATCCTGTGTTACACCATATCCTGAGGAGTCCAAGAATACTTCCCCAGTGTCTTTACATGGTGTGAAAGGCTATTACATAATCCCAATTTATACAATTACTTTATTCTTTAACCCACCGTAATGCTCGGCACACTCACACAAACACATCAAATCCACTGTCATTCAGATGGGCCTATGGCAGTTTCATAAGTGACAATACATCAAAAGTTTGCGTTCTTTTTCTACCTGATGTGACTAGACTCTCATTGACATTTTTTAATGTGCGATGTAGGCGGATGCGGATAGATAGATTTAAAATAAGGACCCTGCAGTTGCACACAGAACATTCTAAAGAGTGTCCCTGTACTCTCCCTCCCAAGCCTGTGACAAGTCTGGAGTGAAGTCTGTCCATGTAGTACATTTCCGGAATCACCTTTCTGTACACTGTCTCCATTTGAGTCAGCATTTCACACACACCTGTACTTGGCACAATCAGCTCTCCTCCTTGTGAGTCACCATAATTTCCTTCGAGAGGAAAACATGCACAGGGTTGTGTAGATCAAGAATACTTTGAAGATTTTTCCTGCAAACTTCACAAACTTTTGCACAAATCTTACGCACAATGTACAGTGCCGGACTAATGTTCTGTCCCGCAGCCAGCCACAGTGCACCTGTTGGTGTGACGGCTGCAATCTCCGGGGTTCACCACTTGTTGGTGACGATGAGTGTTGTAGCCACCAACTATATGTTGTGCTGCTACCTAAAGAAGGACTCCTGTGTAAGGGCCACTGGCAGGGTTTCTCCACTACAACTTCTCAGCCTAAGGAGCTAGTGTCTATAACTCTCTTGTTGAAGTGCTCAAGGAAGAGAGAGATGCGGTGAATAGTTCCTAATGATTTAATGTAAAAAAAGGTTAACACTATATACAATTTACTGCGTACCTGACGTTAACAAAGCTAAGAGTATTTGGTTATGGTATTAAATGTATAATACATATGTTGTATACATGAAATTTTGCATGAGTATGCAGACAATGATAATGCACAAAATGGCAAAGAGAATATGCTGAAAGAAATTGCATAGGCTATCTGCATGAAGGAATGTAATGGTAAAAGAATCACAATACAGGCCAGAGAGATCATTGAAAATGGTTACACACTCAATAAAAGAAAATGGACCTATATTATGGTACACTACACACCCACCTTCTGAACCACTTCAGGCTCGGACAACGAAACACCAGATTGATCTTCGGATTCAGATCATGAGACGGCCCACGGTGATGAAGGAATAGGTGAACACATGGAAGCCAGTGAACTCCAAGATGGTTTGACCAGTTGAATTGTGAAGCATCTATTGAGGAAAACAAGCTAATGCAATGACACCGGACATTGAGCCTAACGGATACATGCATAGAGCTTATTTTCGGTTTTCTTCTTTGGCTTAATGTTGTTATACATTTTCTACCTTCGATACATTATGATATTTTTTTAACAAACCAGCCTGGAATTTTAGTTTCAAATTAGTGAAAACAAAAAATGGTTGGAACTATACATTATTTATTACCACCTATGTTTATAGAATTATTCCCATAGAATTATTCCCTCATTACATTACATATGACTAAATATGAATCATGAGCTGCATACGTTAGTATATATTTGAAATAGAAACACCTACTCTTCATTGAATTATAATAACGATAAAGGTAAATCAAGTCATTAACAATATAATAATCATGACAATATTAAGATTCCGTCAATGTATGGTCCAGCCTCCCTCAGCGTCAATCACTTCACCTCAGTCTCGCCCCAACCTTGTTGGTGTGAAGACGTTCTCCTGGCGCTCTGCCTGAATTCTTGTTTGTGTTGCTTTTACACTCTTGCTTGTGTGTTGTTGTTTGTAATGTTTGTGTGTTGTTGTTTCTGTGGTGTTGCTGGTGTTGTTTGTCTGTTGTGATTCTGTGTATTGTATTGCTGTGATTGTCTGTGTGTGTGTGTGTGTATGTCCTTGGCTGATTGAGTGTTCAGCTGTTCGTGTTGTTTGCTTCCCATCTAGGCCTTGCCTGGCCAGATGGAGAGCGTGGATTCGGATGTGGCTTCCTGCCTGGAGGCTTTTTTGGCCATGTCGGAAGAGTTTGAGTCTCCTATCGAGGATCACTGGCCTGAGCTGCCTTTTCGCAACCCTCCCCCCCTCTCATCGGTCACTCCACAGCTCAGGTTGCAGCCTTCCACCTCCTCAACCTCTACCAAGCGACCCGTTGATGCCTTGTCTGACTCCTTACAGGATTCCAATGGTGTGGACTGTTTGCCTCCGGCTGCCAAGACTGCCAAGGGTGCTTCAGCTGTGCATGACGTACCTTCTCTGCCTCAACGTGGTGTTTCTTCCTTGTATACCAACTCCTTGCCCTCGTCCAACCTTCCTGCTTTTGACCCAAGAAATGCCTATGTCAAGCTCTCCTTCTCTGGGAACCCATCTACGGATACAAAGTTGCGTTGGTTATCTGATGTCAACAGGGGCTTCCAGCTGCAGCGTGAACTGGCTGAAGTGAAGATGGCTGCTGTCACCTCCCGGTTTGTCTACATCTCAAGGAAGCGTCAGGACATCATTGATAGAGTGAAGGCTGGTGAATTTTTATCTCTGTCTCTCATTCTTGAAGACTCACCCGAGAGGCCTCGTAAGTTCCCCAGCTACATCCACACCCGTTTTCCTATTGATATTGACCTGAAACTTGCCAAAGGATACCCTGGTGTGTACTCTGCCCGTCATTTTTTCAAAGATGGTTCCCCCATTAGCCGTATTGTTGTTGTCTGGAGTCAACCCGATCCACCTCCAAATGAGATTTCCTTTGATTTCCACCCCTGTCTTCCACCGTGTGAGGTGAGGAAACTTCATAATGACCAGCCTTGGTGCTACATGTGCTGGGGAGTTGGGCACATCTCCCGGTACTGTTCTGCCAGGCCGAAGTGTGCATGGTGTGCCGCCGACCATGATTCCAAGACATGTCCTGTCAGGGGTGAACCATCACGTCCTGCTGCCTCCACCTCTGAGCCTTCACCTCCTGAGGATACATCTCGATGGAAGTGTCCACGATGCCTTCAGCCAGGGGTTAATGTGTGGCATGGATGTACTCGACGTCAGGTCCAGGCTCGTGTCTCTACTGTTGCTCCCCCTCCACCACCACCACCACCTCCCCAGTCTGCTCCTCCTACCAGCCCTGCCTCGCCTCCGGACCTGGCCCTTCGCAAGTCTGTTGCTACCCTCATGGCACAATGTACGGCCCTCGAGAACCGCTTTTCTGCCCTTGAAGCCAAAATTGATTTGCTTGTTGCCGCGCAGGCTGCCAATGACTCCAAACTCTTCACCTTGGTCGAGGCTCAGCAGGCCATCATCTCAACTGTCACTACCCTTACCGAAAAGATGGATACTGTTGCATCTCACCTTGAAAAGTTTTCAAGTCAGTCCCTTCTCCTGGTCCATCTTCTTCTCCAGGTCGCTCATCTGCCCCCACTCATTGGACTTCTACCTCCAAATACAGAGTTCGCTAGTGATTGCCGGCTGAATGTCATCTCCTGGAATGTATGTGATATCACCAGTTCTGCTAAGCTCACTCAACTCAAGGCCTATGTTTTTCGTCATCATCCCAGTGTTATTGTTCTCCAGGAAGCATTTCCAGGATGGCCATTCGCTGCTAGGCAAGCTCCTCCTCTCTCATCTGGTAAGGAATGGTCTCCTGACTTACATACATAGCTCCTTGCCACATCGCCTTCTCTGTACCTCCACTGATCCTGACATGACCTTTCAGCTATTTGAGGTTCTACCTGGGAATGGAGTACTCCAATTATGTAATGTCTATTCTGCCCCTGCTAGACTCACTCTTGAGGCTCTTCCTTCTCCAACAGTGCGTGGTATGGTGTATATGGGAGATTTTAATGCTCGGCATTCTGATTTGGTTGATGGTTCTGGCTCTATTAATTATAATGGTGTTCTTCTCCTTTCATACATCCGCAAGCATCATCTGACACGCTGGGACACTGGCGGTGCCACTCATTGCCAGGGAGGTACTCTGGATTACATCCTCTTGTCTGGTCTGATAGCATCTAAGGTCCTGTGCTCTTCCGTGCCAGACTTATTCTCTGATCACATCGCTCTTCGGTTTCATTATTCTCTACCTGCTGGGTCAAGTGCTTCAGCCACTCGTTTGCGCATTGCTGTGCCCCCTAAATATTGCCCGACTTACATCTTATTCATGGCCCATTTATTCCCTACATTAGACATATCATCAGCTGAACAGTCGTACACTGATCTTGTATCTGGTACTCGTGACTTTTATAGGCTATACGTCTCCCGGCCACACCTCCAGCATCACCATACTGCCCACTCCTGGACGCTGGATGCATGTATACAGGAGGCAAAAGAGGAGGCTGAACGTGATGGCCTATTGTTTCAAGCCAACCCAACCCCTGACCTGCTCCATCGTTACCAGATGTCTAGGGACGCTTTAGTTGCCCTGCAGGAGTGTGCTCACACTGAGTCTTGGCAGCGGTTCATGGACAGCATCAACCAGCAAACAAGTGTGGCTTCTATGTGGCACCTCATCCGTCGGGTTGTTAAAAAGACACCGGCCACTGCTCGTCAACACACTCCCGCCGACTATGCCCAACAACTTGTCGATGCCTGGTCAGAACAATCTACCCCAGCCAGTCTACCCATCCACATACAAGATGCACTCACTTCCCATGCTGCTGTCCATCGGCTACGTCTAATGTCTGCTTTGTTGCAAGATGATGACGATGATGCAGAGGAGATAACTGAGGAGGAGTTGCGACGTGCTCTCTTTCGGGGTAGAGCTACTTCCCCTGGTGATGATGGTATTACTTATACTGTGCTGCGCCTAATTCAACTAGTTCCTGGGAACCCTGTACTTCGACTGTACAATCTTTGTCTTCGTGATGGTTATGTACCACGAGCCTGGACCAGCAGCACAATAATACCCATCCCTAATCCCGGCACAGCGAAGTTCAGGCCTATTTCCCTGACTTCCTGTTTTTGTAAGGTTATGGAGAGAATCTTACTCAATCGTCTCATGTACAGACTGCAGAATCGCCTTTCTCCATGGCTGTTTGGTTTCCTTCCACAGCGGAGCACACACCACTGCCTTGTCGACTTGTATTCTCGCCTTAACAGGGACAGTGTGGTGGCCTTCATTGACCTTCGAAGTGCCTTCGATGTTGCTAATAGAGACGTCATTTTGGATCAACTGGTTGATTTTGGGATATAGGGTAATCTATTATGGTGGATTCGGGGCTACCTGAGTAACAGGACCTCCCGTGTGTTTTTCAGTGGTGCGCTCAGTCCTTTGCGCAGTTTTCATCTTGGTACGCCTCAAGGGGGTGTTCTCAGCCCATTGTTATTTAATATTCTGATGCATCGGCTGCTCACTTCTCTCCCTGATATTCCTGCAGCTACAATTACGTGCTATGCTGGTGATATCTGTGTTAATTCTACCTCACCAAGGGATCTCCAGCGGTTTCTTGACTCCTTCTCTGTGGCCTCCTCTCACTGTGGCATTATTGTCTCCCCAGGTAAGAGCAGAATATTCACCTGCCGCCTTCCTCAAGCTCGGCCAGTGTTCACCATTGGAGGGAATGTCATTCCCATGTGTTCCCAGTATCGCTACCTGGGCTCGCCAGTCAATATTTGGCCGATTATCCCTGCCAGACCTCAAGACCATCCCATTGTCCAGGACTTATTGGGTCGTCTCCAGCGCCGACTTACACCACTTCAATGGCTCACTAACAGCTCTTCGGGCATCTCCATCCCAATAGCCAGGACTATCTATATTGCTTTTATCCGTTCAGTTGTTGATTACCTCTCCCCTGCTCTGATTCAACTTCCCAGGGCTATTCTGGAAACTTTAGAAAAATTTCAGAATTGAGCAATGAGAATAATTCTCGGGTGTCCAATGTCGACCAGGATAGTGAACATGCAGCGTGAGTTGCGTCTTCTCCCGTTAGTGGAGAGAATTTATTCTAGTGTACTTGCTTCACTGTCAAGTGCCTCCATTTCCCACATCTTTCACCCCATTACTCTCAGTTAGTCAGGACTTCTCTTAGACCAAACTACCTGGTCCCTCCCATACTGCCTGCTGGACGTACTCTTATAAGGTCTGTTTCTTCTATGCTCCGTAGTCCTGATATAGATATAATGGTGGCAGACGTCCCCCCAGGGCCCCCTCCATGGATGCTACCAACACCTGATGTGAGCTTCACACCTACTTCCAAGTCAGAACTACCTTCTCTACAGCGGCAGTTGGCTCTGGAACACATAGAAACAGTGACGTCCTCCATCACTGATCCATACTGCCTCTACACTGATGGCTCATTGCAAGTGGATGGTACAGCACGTTGTGCCGTCTTCTCACCTGACATGGTGTCACCTCCAGGGGGCTGGGTTTGCCGTCGTCTCTGTAACCACTCTAGCTCAACATTGTGTGAACTGTATGCCATTCTGGATGCTGTTAGTCTTGTTTGTCAACGTGGAGTGAATGCTGCCATTTTTTGTGAATCCAAACCTGCCCTTCATTCCCTCTCTAGTGTTCAGCCCACACACTCTACTGTTATTCAGCAGATTTTATCGTTTTTGGCCTTATTGCATCATCGTAACTTGACTGTCAAATTTTTATGGGTGCCATCCCATGTAGGTTTACGTCACAATGGTACAGTTGACAGACTCGCAAAGGAAGCGTGCCATCTGCCTCCTCGTGGTGTTGGACGTCCTCTCTCCCTGACATGTTACCTCTCTAAAGTCCGCTCCGTCGCTCTCCTGCCTGTACGGCGACGCAGGGATGCAGAGAGGCCCTTCAGCATCACCATCACCGGCAACCGTGGCAAGTTGCTGGGATGCAGGGTGAGCCTCCCTTCACTGAGTGTCGCTTGTGTCGAGCGCCTCGTGCTAACACTATAGAGCACTATTGCCTGGCCTGCCCCACTGTCCGACACTTGCTGCCCCGGGGCCTGCCACTTGATGTGGTTTGTCGACACCTGTTGAACCATTAGGTTCTGGAGGAACTTCTGGTACGCCACCCTCGTTTTGGTGGATTTAAATAGGTCATAATGTAAATATTTGTCTCTATGCTTGTGCTCCATTCTGTTATGTTTTCGTGATGTGTGTGTGTGTGTGTGTGTGTGTGTGTATGTAGTCATTGGATTCTCATGGGTCCCGCCTACCTGTATGTATTGTTGCCTGCCTGTTGATTGACGCTACGGCGCAATTAATTAAAAAAAAAATAATAATAATAATTTCACCTAATCTCTTAAGTAGGGATTCCACCATTCTTTCATCACCGTGCGCCGTCTCTTTATCTGAATCCGAAAATTAATGTGGTGTTTCGTTGTCCGAGCCTGAAGTGGTTCAGAAGGCTGGTGCACTGTGGCTGGCTGTGGGACAGAACATTAGTCTGGCACTGTACCCTGTGATATAAACTATAATATTGCTTTCCTCGAGTGGTAAGTCTGGTAAATCCTCTTCCAAAGGGAGGACCTTTGTTGTCTGTACTGATTCAGGTTTCAGTAAGACAGAATTTGAAGCCTCCATTCTAGATTTCGCCAAACTTGAAATCCCCATGTTCCTTAGAGTTACCAAGAAAACATCAGTGTCTTCTTGGCAGTTAGCAACTGCACTTGGAACCATAATGGCATCCACCACGACTTGGCGAAGTGCACTCCTAAACTGACCTGCATCAGGATTGTCCCTTTGCCCACCTTTCCCTCGTATTACTGAAAATAAATTCTCCAAGCAATCCTAATTGAGTCTATTGGTTAGCAAGTTAGACAGCTTGTACTCTGAATGTAGCTCATCCCACAACTGTATCAGACCATTCATTTATGTTCATCTGCCAAGGAAACAAGGCAGTTTACAAGGACCCAATGATTTAGTATTAGCGAACCATGTCAATCAGCCACATAGAAATTCCTTGTGACCTGATTTTACACTAAATGCATGTCTTATTTTAGCAGCACTGGTGCGAGATCCACTATTAAAACAGTTAAATAATTGGTCCATCTTTTCAACAAAGTCTGCAGTGTACTGTGCTTCTGCTGGTAAAGCATTAAAAGTGCATAGAGTCCATATCGCAGCACAAAATTACATACCGACCATGCTGTTTACCACGCTAGTGACGCCACAACTCTAGTTTTACTCGCTTCTCACTTGGGGCGCCACCGTCCCTAAAATAACACGGGAGCGAGCTAGTGTCCCCTCTTTACCTTCCATACTCTTTGCTAAGAGCACGGCACCACCGCATAACCTAGTTGTAAACAAAACACACACGTGTGTACTTTGAGCACACAAGCAAAAGTTTAATTTCTCAATTTTTTCCTGTTCATGGACAACTTCTTTTACATTCATCTACATTGACATTGATACAAGCATTGCTCTGTTTGTGTGGAGCTTAGATACTGAAATATATGATCATATGAGGATAAAGTAAGCACGTGGCATACTGTACATTAGTGATACGTAATTTTAGTGGTTATAATAATTACAAATTGACAAATGAAAGCTATGATCAGTATGAACGCACGATTTTACATGTACAACTTCCAAAAAAGAACTGATGGTTTATGGAAATTACCTTTGATGGCAGTAACTATACCTTAAATTACCCCAAATTACGATGATCTGAGGAAATTACCTCAAAAATGAGAGCTTTGATTAAGACAGTGCGTATCGCACATGGTGGTATAATATAGAGGAGGCGGCGTGAGCCGCTCGTCCTGTACACCCAAAGTGAAGCCAGGGGCGGAGCCCATTACCCTTTATGCAAAAAGTATAGTAAAAGAGAAGGTCATAGCTTACACACCAACCCACAGACAGTATTATAAGGTTACAGGGAAATAAGAACAAGTACAGTTGCCCACACATGAATCTGGTACGCCTCGCTACATGCGAGATACCTACAACAGGAAGGAAAGTAAGCAAAAGTTATAGTTTGTTGATAAGCAGATAGTAATAATATTTTACTGTCTGCCTGTCAACAAACTACATTTTTTTTCATTTAAATTTTCTTTCGTTGTAGCCACCTCACAAGTAACGAGTCATAACAGTTTCATGTGTGGGCAACTGTATAAATGCAAATAAAATTAATTATATGAAGAGTTCTAGTATGAGACTCTTGAAGGCCTTATGTCACTCTTTAAGTACAGTATATAAATACGATTATATACAGTAAGATGTGTATAGTGAAGTGAAGATGTCTATAGTGTAGTGAAGATGTGTGGTGTGCTGTGAAATGTGTGATGTGCAGTGAAAATGTAGCCTACATAGTGTAGTGAAGATGTGTATAATGTAGTGAAGATATGTATAGGGTAGTGAAGATTTACATAGTGAAGTGAAGATGTGGTGTGTTGTGATGTGTATAGTGTAGTGAAGATGTGTGTTGTGTAGTGAAGGTGTGGTGTGTTATGGAGATGTGTGTAGTGAAGATGTGTATAGTGTACTCAAGATGTGTATAGGGTAGTGAAGATGTGTATATGGTACTGCAGATATGTGATGTGTAGTGAAGATGTGTATATTATGGTGAAGAGATGTGTAGTGTAACACCCAGAACTGTCATGTAATAGAGTTCACACTCAGGTGTAGTGTCTTGTATCAAACACATTTTACCGCTTATAAGCCACATGAAATCTTACCATGATGGCTGGATGTTACTGCATAAAGTGTGTCATCACTTACTCAGTTCCAGTTCATTCTGATTCACACAAAAACATTATTTTAATCATCAGTCCCAGGCCGTAATTTTACTATTATAAAAACTCTTTTGGCACATTGGCTTAACTTAGACTACGGCACTATAACTTAGACCTAAATTCTCAACAACCAAATAGTCTACGTAGTAAACACAATTATAAATTTAATATATTTAAAACATTATGAAATATGCTAAAACATTCATAATACAATCTCTCAACACTCGAGTTATCCTACAGGCCAACCCTAACTTGGGCACAAGTAGGTCACCCCATGGAGCCAGTTTATCTTTTATAACCCTGTCAATGCCATATATACGTGAGGTTATACATTAACAGTTAATATCACAACACTATAATAGCCTTGGCTTTGCAGTTTTTGTGTGTACAGTATCAATATTCTACAGGACATGGGTACGTTTCACGGTGTGTTAGGCAGGTGATGAATTTCACTTCGTTGATTTGTCCATTTCTGTCGTATATTTTTCTGTATGACTTTCTTAACATACCTATGAAATGTAGAAGAAAGACTCCTTTCTCTCTGGGTACACTCATATGCTGAACACGCCGGCATTACTATAAAAAATGGCAAAGAATGTTGGTGAAGTTGATGGTCCGACGTGATCAGCTGAGGTTTGTTTTGAGTCAATAGGGGACAGGGGAGACAGCCGACCAATAGCGAGTTGGCTTCACCTTTGTGACGTCATGCTGCCTCCTTTATATTATACCTCCATGGTATCGCACTGCATATTATCTCGCAGCAAAAGTTATACATGGCAACTTTGCCTTTGTCATCAACATTGTTCAGTACGAGTAGCCTAGTTTGTGTCGAGTTTCACGCTTCAGAAATTATATAGGAGAGTACATTTTCCATTATGCTTCTTCACTAACTGCTCTCTATATTCTACTATTAGTCATGTGGCAACAAAATATTGAGAATATATATTTGGTACATAGAAACTTTTCATGACGTCATTGTCAAGCCCTTCTTGCGTCGTGATTGGCTCGGGCTGGCTGATACATCTAGCCGTTGATTGGCTGGCGGGGGGTATGGTGCCGACTCAATATACAGTTCGTAATAATGCCTACAGCCCACCCCCGTCGTCGGTTGATGTTGCCTCACCCACTCAACCGGGCGAACAGCGTGAAGGCACCACCACCACCACCATCATCACCACCACCACCACCACCTGAGCCTTCCGAACTGGACTCTGCAACGGAGGACACTCAGGACCCTGACACCAGTTCCTGCTCCGCCTCAACCGCCACCAACGACTACTCCACTGACGACAACATTGACCTGGAAGATGGAGGGGAGTGGCAGACAGCAAGGAATGGGAAGAGAAGGATGGATAGACAGTCACCGCTACCTCTTCTCCCAATACATCTCACGCTGCATTGGCCCCGACGTCTTCCAGGTTAGGGAGGTGTGGACGAGCAGAGTAACTCCGTCTGCTTGTCCACTCTCCAAAGGGTCATCACCACCGACCTCCTGCCAACCAACTTCCACCAAGAAGGCAAAGAAGAAGTAGATTCACAGACACCACAGGAAAATACTTACAGGCGACACACAACACACATTTCTCCACATATACACACGTACACAAACTATATCACACTATACTTTTATCACCTTAATGACCACTACGAACTCGATAGGCGTTAAACCCAAGAAACAACAACAATAAAAACAACAGAATCACCACTTCTTCCTGAAGATGTCCAATGTACTGGACAAAACGTCGACCTCCCCCAACAACTCAACATTTGCCTCACTTATCCACCATCTAAGTGAAGATTTACGAAAAACTGTAAGATCCATTGAAAGCATAAATAATAAACTCAAATGCAGAACAAGCCATATCCTTCAACCTTCTTTGTTTAAAAGAGAATATATATATATATATATATATATATATATATATATATATATATATATATATATATATATATATATATATATATATATATATATATATACAGGGTGTATCGCGACGTATATATTAACTTACACCAGAGATATAAAATATAATTTTGAATATATTTTGTTCTATAAAGTATGCTGTGTGTAATCTCAGTAAAGTACAATGAATACTGATTAAAAACTATTTTAACTTTTTTATCATGATTGCAGTATTTATGTGATGTTCTATAATGTACATTGAATCATATTTTCAATGCAGAGGGATAATACCAGGCCTGTATAAGAAGAAAATCCGTGAAATGTAAGGAAAGGCTAAGATTTGCAAGTAGCAATATGTCGGTAGAGTTTACCTAACCTCCAAAAGATATTAATCATATTTGGTCGATTATTATTTATAAGGGCCTGGTATTATCCCTCTGCATTGAACATATGACTCAATAATATGTTATAGAACATCACATAAATATTGCAATCATGATAAAACTTATTAAGATGGTCTGAAAAAGATATTAGGCTTCCATTCCCTCCAAAGCTCACCGCCATTTGACAACACAAGTTAAAATAGTTTTTATCAGTATTCATTGTGCTTTACTGAGATCACACACAGAATACTTTATAGAACAAAATATACTCAAAATTATATTTTATATATCTGGTGTAAGTTAATGTTATACGTTGCGATACACCCTATATATATATATATTGCAGTAATATCCTATGAATATTGTGGTTTATCCATCGATTCAGTCAAACTCTATTTACCGGGTAATTAGATTTATTTTATTGATGAATATTAAGGTTTCCGAAACCTTTCCCCAACCTCCACTCCTTCTCTGTCTCCGGCTCCCTCCCTCCACCTTCTGTCTCCC
The DNA here is from genome assembly GCA_033782935.1 of Petrolisthes cinctipes. NCBI lineage: Eukaryota > Metazoa > Arthropoda > Malacostraca > Decapoda > Porcellanidae > Petrolisthes > Petrolisthes cinctipes. Next base: position 217,071 of record JAWQEG010002222.1, on the reverse strand, counting down.
ATGCTACCTCCCTCCCTCTCTGTCTACCTCGCTCCCCATGCCTGTCTCCCCTTGCTCCTTACCTCCCTCCCTCGACTACTCTCTCTCTCTCCCCCTCCATATTCTCTGTCCACCCACCTGTGTATGTGTTATTTAGTTTTAATTCCCATTCCCAAACTTCAGTATTAGCCACATTAATTTTTTCGTCTAAAAATTAATTAAGTAATTTCAAACCTTTGTAAACACTCGACAACCCTGGTTGAAGCACATGACCACTTTTTACTGCAACCGAATAATTACGAAAGTTTACGTTTTTGTATAAAAAACATTTGTTCAGCATAGATGCACAAGTATGACTGTTCACATTTTAAACATTGTTATGCTCTGATTTCACTGAACTTATATAAAATCAGGGAAAAGATTTTAACATGAGTAAGCACAGAACCATTCATTCTCGGAAAATATGTTAATACATCTGGATCGTTTTCAGATAAGTTAAGCTCCGCCAAGTCGGCTGTCATATTGCAGTCTAGTATCGTAATTTTATCGGGTTTATGATCCTACAAATGTGTAGTTTCCTTGTATTTTATCCCGAAAAACTTTGCTTATCACGTAAGGTATTGACGGCAGCCAAGGACAGAGAACAGTATTGCAATGACTATAAATCCTTAGGCTTCAACCCTAGAGCTTCAAAAGATTCATGCAGTCGAACGAAGTCGAAAACAAATGTGATTCAATCACCTCTGGTTAGTCCGTGCCTGCCCACCGTTTCTCCTTGGCATTATAAAAAAAAAAAAAAAAAAAATATATATATATATATATATATATATATATATATATATATATATATATATATATATATATATATATATATATATATATATATATATATATATATATATATATATATATATATATATATATATATATATAACTCAATTACCAAATTAGTGTGTGTAAAAAAAGAAAAAAAAAATTGAACCATAAAAACACAAGTATCATTAAAATTAGGAATAACATGGTATTAACATGGTTTAAGAAACGCAGGAAACCTATCATGGCAATGCCTAACACTATATTGATACCCCTGCATTTCATTACAACTGTAATAAACTAATACCAGGTTTCCTACAGTATACGGAGAATTTAAATTAATAGTTTTTACATCAGTACACGTACTCTAACATGAATAACTAAATTTGTGAAGGAGCTTCTTTTCCCCATTAAACACTTTCTTGCTGAATCAGGAATTAAAATAAATGAATGTTAGCATTATTGGGAAGGCAGGGGTGCGGACCACAGATTGATTTTGACGTGGCGCCGCTCTAGAAACAAAAGCAGAGAGAGAGAGAAAGTGAGTTTTAATATATTTAACACTGTTTTTATATATATATATATATATATTAATAGTCAAGGCTAAAGAGACTCCAACCTGTTGTTAGACTGGAATGATGGAAAGTATAAGGAATAGGAGGAATGTGGAGTCCACCCTTGTGACAAACAAACTCTTTGATTTCATGACCCATCAGACTCCAATATCACTAAAAATATAAGTCAGACAAAAAATAAATACCTTTAATAAACTACTAGATACAAGAAAGATGTTTGAAAACGCTACTCATAGCTAAATGCAAAAAACACGAAAGAAATTCGAACTCAACAGGCGGTAAAAACCTTGGAATATGAGAGTGATTACGATTGAATAGAGTGTGAGTAAGTGGAAAGAGGAAGGGAGAACGACAGACAGAGAGAGTTTGAGGATTAATTGAGGGAATGAGAGAGGGAGGAAGGGAACAAGAGAAAGAGAAGAGGAGGGAGGGCGCATGGCAGGTAGCGAGGGTAGGGCTGGAGCAATGGAGAGAACGAAGGGGGAGAGAGGGGGCACTGAAGAGAAAGAGAGGGGGTGGAAAGGAGCAGTGGAGAGAAAGAGGGGAGATAGGAGGGAGCAGTGGAGAGAAAGAGGTGGCAGAGAGGGGAAAGTGGAGAGAAAGAGGGGGAGCTAGAGAAGGAAAGGAGAGACGTAGGGGGACCAGTTCTCTTATTATTTAACGTATAATAGTAAATAGTTTGACTGAATGAAGGGATAAATCACACTAATTATAGAATATTACAACAAAATGTAAGTATATAGCTACAGATATAATATATCGTCTCATTGTAAGTAAATAGCTATAGTCATGTAAAGGGAAAGTGAAGAGGGGGAACAAAAGGATATGCGAGTCAGTGTTACCAGATTAATTCTGGTTGAGGCATATCATAGGTGGGTATGAATACTTGTGGCCAATAGTACATATTTTATTAATGATGTAGATGATTATTTTATGTTGGGTGGTATATGACCTTAGCTGTTGTGCCGCCAGATGCCTAGTAGCATCTAAATATCAATCAATCAATCAATCCAGTTTTTGGCCTCTCCCAGGTGTCATCCCATACCAGCAGTAGACTTTCGACCCTACATAGAAGCTGCCGTTCGTTTCTGCTGGCAGGAAAGATGGGACGCCGTCGGGGCTAATAAGCTCCGGAGCATCCGCCAGTGCCTGGGTCTGTTGAGCTACAGCGGCCTGTCCCCGCCGGTGGGAGACAGCTATTGCCAGTCTCCGCATTGGCCATTCACGTTTGACTCATGGTTTTTAATGGAAAGGGCTCCTTCTCCTCCACTAGTTGTGAATTTTATGAGATTTATGGCTTTTCTTTTTTTTTAGATACGGTAGTCAACTGTTTTTTATATTGATTCTTTTATATATTTTACTTGGGTTGGTCAGGTTATTTACGTAAAAATGTGAGTTTTAGTTGATAAGTCCTTTTAATCATGCTGCTTCTCCCTTTTGGGGTCATGAAGCCTGGGTAATGTGTGTAAATATCTTATTAATTATATAAATGACCATATTTTATAAACCTTAGAATTTAATATTATGTTGGGCAGTATATGACCCTAGATGTTGAGCCGCCAGATACCTAGTGGCTTTTTTTTATTAATCAATCAATCACTCAATCAATTTAATTATTATTTGACATTATTGCTTCTAATTCTAGTTCTAATTGACTGATTAAAAAAAAAAAACACTCAAGTATAATAATTTCTTATCCTCTATCTTGTGTAAAATTTTCGTGAACCTAGGTAAATTATAAACGAAAATATCATAATATGCGGACACTCCCCTAAGACGTGTCTTTTGCACTGTGCTATATATTTTCATTTTTTTTTGTGCTAAGTGTGAGATATTGTGAAACGGTAACTAATGAAAAAACAATTTCTGGCAATCCTGATAAATTAATCAGGAATAATTTTATTGTTTAATGTTTATTTTGTTCTGAATATTGTGTATATAGTTGTTTGTTAACGAGACTTTACGACTTACTGTCCTTGTTCAAGTTTAAAGTACATTTCTCTGCTATTAATCTGGTATCACGAGGATTAACTATCACCACGTGTACGTTACAGTAGATACAGACTGTGTTCTTATTATCGCTATGTGTGGTGGGTTCCTTAATTTGGGTATAGAATGGGTAAGCAAAAGGAAAACAAATCGAAGAAAATATTTAGTGCCTGAAGCTGCCCGTCGGGCTAGTCGAAAAGAATATATCTAATACTTTGTTCAGTAAATAATATTTGGCTGTCGGATGAATAAATATATTGTGTGTCTTTGCCATACAGAGCCACTCCCGGTGTATGGTGTCAAATACAAAGGCGCTACTCTGTCTAATGATTGAAATAATTGAGTTATTAGATTGATTTCTTCTTGATTAACGATACTCTCCTGTTGATAAATATAGAGAATATAAGGTATTAAAACGGGAAAGAAAGTGCTGGAGTGGACTCGATTTATTTGTGAACAAGGCATTTTTCCCACATTAATCTTGTCTATACGTTATTATTCAACCAATCATCAGTATAAAGGAAACCACATTTACATTAAAGGATAATGTCGATGGATGGTGATGAGACACATAGTATGGTGGAAGTCTGCAACACCCACGCTCAAGTTTCCGGGGAGGAAAATCATGTCACCACTGACGTGACAACCCTGAGCGCTGGAAACTCAAAACCCCTCTATACATTTGAGGACCTGTTGGAGGTAGTGGGAACCAATGGTCGCTGGAACATTATTGTAATCATCATGTGTGCATTCAGTACGTCTCTATCACTTTTCTTTACTCCAAAAATCTATAATTCTGTCATTGATCTTGTACAATGAACTAATTAGAATTCCTTGTCATTTCGTTACGATTAGAACGCTAGGACAATTTCTTAGCAACTGGCCTAGTTACTCTACCATCTATCAATCAATAATTATATCTATCTATCTGTCTATCTAGATATCTGTATTTAGATATCTAGAGTTCTGATGTCTCGCTCCATCTGGGAAGTCCTTCAATGGGGTGGTCATGATCTTTCCTAATTTTACATACACACACACATATCTTAGGTTTGATGGGTACATTACCTTTGTTGTTACGCTTCTATATTATAGCCTAACGTTTGCACAGTAAACATTTTTTTTTTCTGATTGTTTATCACTTTGACAAATTTCTTTTCTGTGTCCCCCAAGGTACTTTCACAAATCCATTCAGTACCATATCATATCAGTTCCTGGGCGCCACCCCTGACTACTGGTGCCACGTGTCTGAGTTAATGGAAGCCAACTGGACCCAGGAACAAATCATCACTTTTGCCATCCCTCTCAGGTATACAACTATTTTTACTGTTATGGTTTAGTTTAGCTAACTCCAGACGATTTCAGCCATTCAAGAAATAGTTTAACAGCTGAACGGGGTATGGACAATAGAAGTAACCTATATATGTTATGGATAAGGAACAACACCGTACCCATCTGGCTTTAGACAAAACATTTTATCAAATTTATGAAACTGTTTGTGTGGTGATCCTCCTTGGGTTGGGAGGCCTGGAGGTGGCTGGTTTCTCTGGGCAGGTTGTTGGTGAACTCGCTTATTTTGACCTGAGTGTGAGGTGGTCTCTGTCGCTGTCTGGGGTGTGAATGTTTTTAATTTATCTTTCATATTCTGCAGTAACTTGACCGGTAAGCGAGAAAGATGTTTAATGCACAACTACAACTACACGTCCGCTGCTCAACTCGGGTTTCACAAAGTGATGAGTAACATTCCCTCTGTTAGCAACAATGATGACACTCTACTGTCCTGTTCCTCCAGAGTCTACAACACTTCTCTTTATGTGTCAAGTATAGTCACGGAGGTAGGTAAAAAAAAGTTATACCGTACACACTTTTCATGAAAACTCTTTAACCTGTACTACACTTCTCAACATGTGTCAGGTATAGTAAATTAAGCATGAAACAATTATGCAGCATTAATTCATAAAAAAAAAAAAAAAAAAATACGCCCACGCATACATCCTCAGAATGGTAAAACAAGATATTAATACGTCCTTGATATAACCTATCAACTGGACTAGGAGTCATAAGTCATGCAGTTAAGAAGCCATTTTGTGGGAAAAAAAATATATGCGATTTCAACTTCCATTACAAAGAAATACAGAGGATCTTCAAAAAGCAATAGACGAAATATATTACATAATTGTAGCTGCCATTCTTAATTAATATCTACAGCACCCTTATTTTACTATCATAATTTATATATATTAAAAAAAAAAAACATTTCCTGCAAAGCCTCTCCATTACTTGTACAACTGATACCTTAAACAGTGAGACTAATAAGTAATAGGATCATTACACATTGTATCCTCGGTATTCCTTGTCTCTTTTCCATACTAATACCACTTCTTTGCTTCGCACATTATATCGAAGAGTCTGGTGAACCACCACTCTTTTTAAACATATACTTCATTTTTTGCTAATGCACTTTTCCAGACCTCAGCCACTACCGTAAATTACTCGTAATTATTCTCCTTAAAATTTCACTGGCATGCCGTGACCCTTACAGTGGGACCTGACCTTTGAGAGACGAGCCCTGTATTCCACCACCAGTTCTGTTATTCAGGCGGGCACCCTACTTGGCAGTCTGCTCTACGGACATCTTCTGGAAGCGTAGGTTAATCACATACATAGTCAAAGGGAAGAATATATGTTCATTTGGACTGCTCATGATATGTATGTCTGTGAATCAGTTATGTATGAAATTGAGGCATAAAGTCTGGGTCATGGGACTCAATACGAAACTTCGACGATGAGATTTCCGTCTGAAAATATTGGAAACCTAATGGTTGGAACACCAAGTTATATTGCATTTGAATTTACAGATTCATTGTTTGGGGACATACACACTTTATTGGCTCACATATACACTTCATTCAAATAGTACTGTTTTCTTTATTTATTTTTTGCTCTGACACTGGACATAGGCTTCATCAAGCCCGTTACTGTGGTCAAGGTCTACTGCTAACCACAAACACACCTCACGACTTCCGAACTGGTACAGTCGCGACCTGATGGAGGCGACACACTTAAAACGAGCCCAACATCAAGCATTAGGCAGCTCACACAACTGCACATCTTACCTTATGCTCAGTGTGGGGCCCGTTTCATGTGTGTCCGTTCCATCAGCTAGCGACTGTATCCAACCACAAAGGGAGTGAGGGTAAATCCAAAGTACTGCAGCTATTGTGGTACCTTTATGGTAATATATATATATATATATATATATATATATATATATATATATATATATATATATATATATATATATATATATATATATATATATATATATATATATATATATATATATATATATATATATATGAGTTTAAAAGAAGGACAAGTTTTATTATAATATCATAAATACAAGTCTGTGCTGGCGTTAGGGAAGTTGATAAGGTTTGGTGGTATCCCTTAATACTTCATCACCGGTATAGCTGTTGTAATTAGTAATAAAAAATCCATCATTTTAATCACATGTCCTAATCAGTGACATGTCTTTACAGAATTGGACGGAGAAAGACTGTGCTCTTCTCCTCAGTTTCGTCAATACTTACCAGCGCCCTCATCATTGTGTCTCCCAACGTGGAGACATTTATATTTTTGAGGATGTTCAACCAAATTTTTGACATTGGATACTACATGGGACCATTAATTCTTTGTAAGTAACATTAGACAGTTTCATTAATCCTTCAGTGACCTCCAATTTTTTATTCTTGAAGCTCCGAAAATATATATGATACAAAGAAACTATTTCACTTTTTGGATTTCCATACAAAACGCAACATTAAAAGAATTAATTTACGTGGTGGCAGCATATGGGATAACGTTCAGTCACAGACTTCATTACTTCTCTTCACTAAAGCACGGTTGTTGGGTTTATACCAGTTCGCCTGCTACTGTATGAAGTCCGGCTCTCATTATTACGAACTGTATATTGACTCGGCACCATACCCCCCGCCAATCAACGGGCGGATGTATCAGCCAGTCCGTTCCAATCACGACGCAAAAAGAGCTCGACAATGACGTCGTGAAAAGTTTCAATGTAGCAAATATATATCATCAATATTTTGTTGTTACATAACTAATATTAGTGTGTAGATAGCAGGTAATGAAGAAGAATAACGGAAAAATTACTTATATAATTTCTGAAGCACTAAACTCGACATACTTCTGTTAGTCATTTGATCATGCGATGTGTACGATTACTATTGTAGTAGCGCCTGTACTTGGCCGCCTCTATGTTCGCTCCTTAGTTACCTCTAGAGCAGCGCTGATACTGGGCCGCTCCCTTGTCGCATTCTAGAACATTCGATACAATGTGATGACGCCGCGCTCGACCGGCCAACAACAGAATAAAAGAGCCGGACCGCCAACGCTCGTCCACTCTCACACTAGCTCTGGACCGAGAAGCACCTGCCCCTACTGTCGTACCTGCCACTGCCTGCACCAATCCTCCCACACGTGTTCCCGCCTTGATCACACAAGTGCGTTCCAGCCCTACACAACTCTCCTGCAGCAACCACGGCCCTTTCACGACGCTACACGGCAGGTAGGCAATCGAAGATTACTTGTGCATAACTCTCTGTATTTACCAATAAACTGTTACCGTGTATTCTAGAATCTGTTCACCCTGGGTAGCAACACAAGGGCTTCTTTGTCGTTATACTATAATGTACAGCGTCGCTTGTCTTGCTAACTCGAGAGTGACAACAACAGACTGAACAGAGTCTGAGGCAGTTTTGCACTCGTGGTGTGCTGATAATATAGGCTTTACATTAGTTTCCTATAAGTTGTTGATCCCTTTGTAAAATACAGTATAAAATTAATGTCCTGTGGTATAAGTGAGAATCACACATATCAGTTATTCACAGCGAATAAGTTAAAATGACTACTTACAAGCAGTTATCAATGTAAGAAAGTTACTTAGGTTGTCTTAATAGATGTGAAATATTATGAAGTTATACAATAAATGAAATACAAGTACAGTACAATATAATAGTAGGCCTAGCACATTGTTTTCCAACATGGCTATTACATTATTAGTTTAAGAACAAAAGGTTTGTTAAAGAGGGGAACGGCGAATACATATATATTATAATTTATGAGGAGACAAGCAGTGATGACATGCGAAGGGGAGAAGTTATGAGTAGCCTAATGCTTGCCTCCTGCTGCATGGGACATTCCAGTCAATTTCTCGCCGCAATATATAAAATTAAAGTCTAATCTATTTCATTTACATTGTAGTATGTATTACTGAAGCCCTGGGTAAAATTACCTTGCATCGGGCTATATTACCTTAGATACTGAAATAAATTATCATATGAGCTAAAGTAACTACTTGGCACACATTATTGATATGTAATATTTAGTGGTTAAAATAGTGCATTTGTCGCGGCTTCTAGCCGCTTAAATTGTATTTATTGGTTGTGAAACCAGCACAGCTGATTTGCTATAGAATAGGCCCCTTCACAAGCCCAGGCCCCGTATAGGCATAATCTGGGTTGGAAGGGTCAATTCCGTGACGTTCATCAAAAGTAAATAAAATTCAAATCTGGCGCTGTACTGATAGTGGAGCCACCTGGTGGTGGTGAGGTGAGGTATTAAGCCCCTCCTCCGCTGAATACCGCTCGCCCACTCCAATGAGAAAGAAGTGAGTGCCTGCCGCATCGGGAGGTGGGTGGGACAGTAGAAGCTGTGCTGGTTTCACAACCAATAAATACAATTTAAGCAGCTAGAAGCCGCGACAAATGCACTATTATTGGTATAGTGAAACCAGCACAGCTGATTTGCTATGCATGCGATGCGGTAGGTGGGAGGTGAGGTGGAGGCAATCACGTGCTAGTTAAGAGTGGTTGAGAGCGGAGGGCAGGAAAGATAACCGAGCCCGGTGAGGCAGCAGCTAACACCCCTCCCGACACTGGCTAGGTGAATAGCCGTGGTGGGGGAGAAGTAGCTTATACCATATAACCGTAGACCATTCTGTTATAGACCAGAATTGTTACACATAAAGTCTTTATAGGCAGACTCGAGGGTTCGGGCCTAGGAGAGGAGAGGGGAGGTGCCCATGGCAACCCCCCCCCCTCCCCCCCCCCTTATTCAAATCTTCTGAGTTAGGGCTATGGCCCTCGCTCAGGTAATGTGATCCCGAGGGGATGAAGGAGGACACTAGGATCCAGATATCCTGTGTAATAATATCTCCTGTCACTCATCGTAGTAAAGTAATTGTTTGGAAAATGAATACACAAGAATTCCGTAACAATGTAATTTATTTTAGTCTCTCTCACCATATGTACACGTAAAGAATGGGGATGAGTATGAAGCTGTACAAGATGTGGATGAGGTATGGGATGATGTGACGGGACTTAAATCACCCGACCTTTTCTCTTCGGGCGGCCCCTCCCCCCCATGTGTCTCCCGCGGGGACCCTGGGGAATAGAAGGTGGAGTACCCATAGCCACACAGGGGGTAGGGGAGAGCGAGTGGAACAGGTACCGCGTCCTGAAGGAGGAAGTGGACGCCCAGCCCCCCAAATCCCTGACCCTCTCCACCGAGTGAGTCCTGAGGAAGGCGAGGGAGGCGGCCACGCCCCTAACGCTGTGAGCCCTCGGGGCGTGTCCGGGATCCCCGTTCTCTATCACTCGGCAGAGAAGGCGAGCGATTGACCTAGGGAAGAGAGGGTTACCGGACCTAGAGTTGTAGAAGAGGTGGTCCGGAGAAGCCCCTCTCGTCGCCTCCACGTATGCAACAAAGGCGTGGACTGGGCAGAGGGGGTGGAAATTTCCATCCCTCAGGAACGAGGGTACTGCGAGAGGGCCAATTCTGTCGTCAGCCTGCTCGTTCTTAGCTAGAAAAGCAGGAGAGGGGGAAATGGTTAAGGAAGTAAGGTTAGGGGTTACTGAAGAAAAGGCTGTGTGACGGGTCAGGGCTGCCAACTGAGAAGCCCTGTAACCTGTAGCTAAGGCGAGCAGGAAGAGAGCTTTCTGGAGGAGGTGACAAACCTCCAGAGGGACCCCCTCGAAGGTCAGGTAGGAAAGGACACGATGAAGGGACCAGGAGGGTGTCTGGGCCCGGTGAGGTGCGGTCCCCGCCCGAATCCCCATCCTCAGGAGAGAGAGAGGCCTCTCCGAAACCTTAATGTTAAAACCCAGGAGGAGGGGATCAGACAGGGCTGCGTGATGCGCAAGCACCGTCGCCGGGGCCCTGTTGGTGGAATCGGCGAGCCACGTGAGGAATTCCAGGACTGTGTCCTCCGAGATGACCCTGGAGGGGTGTCTTCGCAAGAAGTCCCAGAATCTTTTCCAGCACGATTCGTATTGTCGCACCGAAGACTGACGATGAGCCCTCAACATCTTGTCCACTGTCTCCTTAGTGAACCTTTTGCTGAGGACTCCCCGTAGAAACTCCAAGCGTGTAGTTTCAGTGACGCTTGGAGTGGTGCAGACAGGGTGCTGGAGAGGCACGCCGATCCCAACTGAAGGGGATGAGGGCACCACCGGGACAACTCTCCGAACCACGGCTGTGCTGGCCAGAGGGGGGCTATGAGGAGAACCCTCCCCCTGAACGTGCGCAGCTTGAGGATCGCCTTCAGGAAGACTGAAGTGGCTGGGGGTGGGAAGAGGTAGAGATGACCCCACCTGTTCCAGTCCTCCGTGAAGGCGTCCGGGCCTCCCGCCTCTGTTCTGGATGAGAATGTCAGGAACAGAGGGAGTAGGGCCGTGGATGGGGAGGCGAATAGGTCCACCTCCGGTGTCCCGTAGCGAAGGCAGAGAGACTCGAACACAAGGGGACGCAGTTGCCACTCGACTGACGTCCCCCTGAACCTGGATAGGGCGTCCGCCCAATCGTTCTCCCGCCCTGGCACGTAGCGGGCCGAGAGGTGAATGTCCCTCTTGGCCGCTATTGCGAAAATCTGTTCTGACAGGGACAGGAGAATTTCCGACCGTGCGGTGCCCTGTTTCTGTAGGCACTGCACGGCCGCAACGTTGTCCATATCGAAGCGGACGCCTATCCTGGCAAACTGAGGGTGTCTGTTGAGCCATTCCTTCGCTACCATCAACTCCCGGGCGTTGATGTGCAGTAGCCTTTCCCCTTCCTTCCATCCCCCGCACCGTTGATGTCCCAGGCAAGACTGGTATCCCCAGCCTACGTCCGATGCGTCTGTCGCCACCGTGATCCCCGGGGAAGGGAACACCCAGGGGACCCGCTGACGCAGGGCACCGGGACGTAGCCAGGGGCGAAGGAGGCGGTGGAGAGAGGGGGACACTTGCCTGGGAAGGTCCCTGTGTGCGGGGGACAGGTGGAGGTTTACCTCCCTCGTCAGCCTCCTGTGTTTCAATCGTCCCAGGGGCATTGCAGGGGCCGCGAAATTTAGGGACCCGAGCAATGATTCCCACTGGCGGCGAGAGAAAGTACGGGAAAAAAGCGCCTGGCGGACGTGGCGGAGGGTCCGGCGGGCGTTGTCTGGAGCGAGAGAGAGGGTGGCCGAAAGAGAGTCCCACTCTATTCCTAGCCAACACAGCTTGCGAGTGGGGGTGAGAGAGGACTTGGGGATGTTCAACAGGAACCCCATTTCCTCTAGCACTCCCCTCGCTACCCGGACGTTGTTTGCTACCTGCTCCTTGGAAGGGGCGTGAAGCAACCAATCGTCCAGGTACATGAGGGTGGGAACACCCGCCTCTGCCAGACGGGATGCCACCACCCTCACGAGTTTTGTGAAGACTCGCGGAGCTAGAGAAAGACCGAAAGGGAGCCTGGTAAACTGGAACGTCTCGGTCCCCACCTGGAAGGCCAGAAAGCGGCGAAACCTGGGGTGGATCGGGACGTGCCAGTACGCATCCTTGAGATCCAGGGATGCTAACCAGTCTCCCTTCCTCAGAACTGTGCGGACCTGAGCAACCGAAACCATCCTGAAATGTAAAGTTTTCACGAATTTGTTTAGCTTGCTCAGGTCCATCACCAATCTCGTTTTTCCCTGGTCCTTTTGGGGGACCGTGAATAAACGAGAAAGAAAGACCCTTCCCGTCGCCCGCTCCACTACCCCTTTTTCCCGCATTTCTAACACATGCGGGATGACCGAAAGTGACACTTTGGTTGAGGCAGGAGGTAGACGTAGTGGCTGTAACGGGAGGAGACAGGTGTCAGTGAGAGTACCGTTAATCCTAATCCCCCGGGGCCCGAGGGACCCGGGGGTGGTTGGGGGGTAAATGACAGGAGAGGCAGAGATTTTGACCGCAAGGGAAAATCTGATTTTGACCTAACGGTAGCCCAAGGACGGGATTAGGCATAATTCATATGTCAGAAAGGAAAGATGACAGTTACTCACCGGAACAGTAATCCAGGGCCATGACAGGCCCTGGCGAATTATCCTTGCTGCCCAGCCGTGGGTGGGCCAGGCTGCGGACCACCCTGTGAGGCAGCCCAGAGTGGGACCCTCAAGTGGCGCGGTCCTTCTGGGCGGGGTGGTTGAAGGAGGACTTGGGCTTCGAGTAGGACTTGGAGCCCTGTCCCCTTCCTCGAAACGGCTGCTGGCCCCTCTGGGAGGGCCTGTTGTGTGCTCTCGGGGGAGTGGGATAGGAGGGCCTCGGTAGCCTGGAGGGCTGGGAGGGCCTCCGGGGCTGGTAGGCTGGTCTGGCTGGCTGTGGGTCACGTGGCCTACGGACAAACAGAATGATTAGGAACCAAAGTAGACCCGAAAATCCTTTCATTTCACCCCCGTGACAACTCGGGTAAGACGAACACGAGAGGTACTTACTTGGAGGTGGAGGGTTTTGGTAAATTGATTACCGCTGGGAGGGAGGCGAAGATCGTGTCTGTCGCCGGTTGGTCAAAGAGGGCAGGGGACAAGGGGGCAGCTCGCACCACTCCCCTCTGTGCCATCTCCGGCGCAGATTTAGCCGCCGCCTGGCGGGCTGCCAGTCTCGCCTCGGCGAACGCCTTCGCCTCCTCCCGCATGAAGTGGGTCGCCATCGCCGCCACGCCCTCCATCACGGTGGCCATGGAAGAGAGGGTGTCACTGTAAGGGGTAAACAAGGAAAAAACCGAGCGAACCCGGGGATAAGTACCCGGGAGTAACAGAGAGACCCTCTACCCAGTATCCCTAAAAAACATGACACACGAGTAAGGTACTCACGCTAGCTGTACACCCGACATCTCGTGGTAGGAGTTGGTTAGGGCGTTGAGGCAGTCCCTAATCAACGAGGCGGCTGCCCCCGTGGAGATGGTGTGGGCCAACTCTAGACGGGTAGCAGACTCCGCCTGTCGCAACTTGCCATCGGGCTCCTTCAGCTGATAGGGGACCGGGGGCTCCTTCTCCGTCTTCCACAGGCACTCCCTCAAGCCCGGGGGGGCCCGGGAATGAGGGAGGATGACGGGGAAAGACGGAGGAGGGGGCTTCCTGGGCGCGTTGTTTCTCTGGTGGTCCAGGGACTTAAGGAGAAGTGCTGGAATGTCCAGGTCCCCTTCGCCCTTATCCCCCGGGAAGTACGCGTCCGGGGAAAGGAGGAGAGCCGTGTTACCGTGGGAGCGGTCAATCCTCCAAGCCCCGGACAAGTGTAGCTGTCTGTACTCCACCAGAAAACCCATCGCGTCCAGGGTCGCCGCAGAGGACACCCTAGATGAAGTGGGTACGGGCGCTGAGATAGGACGGACCTTGTAGAAGGGAATAGCCTCGCCCTTCTCATCTGCCCCCCACTTCACCAGGACGTCATCCCTCCGGATCCACACGTCTGGTTGAGCCGTGTCCGGAGACCAAGCCACCAGTCTGCCCTCCTCCGAATAGTGGGTCCAGGTAGGAGGGAGAAGAGACCAAGAGTAGGGAAGGTATCCGTCTCCCGAAGGAGGGGGTGACGGGGACGGAGGTGCGGAGGTAACCAACTCCTCAGCTACGTCCCCCGACGGAGACTCAAGCCCCGGGGAAACGGGAGGCACGAAAAGGACTCCCACATCCCCGGGAGGACTCGCGCCCTCGACGGGAGCAGCAGCGGGAGGCGGGGGAACAGGAGCGGGTTCCGTAGCGACAGCCGGAGGCTGCGCGACGGAAGCCCCAGGAAAAGCGTGAGGAATAAGGGCGTGGAAGATCTTAACTATCTTCCTCGACGAGGGGCTGTCCCCCCCCCGCTTACCCTTGCGGGATTTGCGGGCGGGCGAAGGAGAGCTCCCCGACGACGAAGAAGAGGAAGAGGACGACGAAGAAGAGGAGGAAGGAGAACGGCGACGAGCACGGGACTTCCTGGAGTGGCGGGACCTCTTAGCTGAACGCTTGCGTCCCCTAGAGAGGCCTGAGGAGCCAGCTCTAGCAGGAGGCGAAGCTGGGGGTTCCCTGCTGGGCCCTTGTACCGGTGAGGCAGTCGGGAGAACCAGCGCGACAGACTCGCTCGTTTCCTGGGGGGATAAGCCCCGAGAAGGAGTCGTAGTACCGCCTAGGGAAGGAGGCTCAATCTCTCGGGCCTCAGGAGGTTCTAGCCCCTGAGACTCCGAGAGACAGGAAGAAGGGTAACGGGTCCTGAATAAACCCAGGTCCGCTCCCAAAATCGGGTCCACCCACGCCAAAGAAGAACCGTCTCGTTTGTGGGCCATTCTCCTAGCCCTCGTCCACGCCATACGAAGAGAAGCAAGGGCAGGGAGCTTAGAGCGGGCAGAAGGGGAGGTAACCCGACACAACTCAGCCCAGGGGCGGCACACACCACACGCCAAAGGGTCGTAACCCAAGGGAGTGAAGCAGGGTGCGTGAGGTGAACAGTGCAGGTGTCCGTCAGGAGAGACCCGCACGGTACATCCTGAGGCAGCACAAAGGGCACGAGTAGGCTGAGGGAGAAAAGAATACACAAACATGGGTTAACACGTGCAAACACTGGAATACAGAAGACACGAAACCCATCCTCCCCGAAGGAAAGAAGCGCGGGACACGCCCGCTGTACCTGGGGACCAGGACATGATCCCCCACACTCGCGCAGCCGCCCAGGGAAAAACCCCGTAAAACCAAAACAGTCCGCCACATGGAGCGGGTAAATAAGGGCCCCCCGGACAGAATGAACCAGAAGGAGGGGTAGGAGGGGACCCGATAGCCTGAGAAGAAACACTCCAGGCTGAAAATAATGGAAAAACCCCAAAAATAAAATAAAAAACCCCCGCCCGGGAGAGGAAGAGAGAACCAGGGCACAATTCTCACTCCTCCTTACCGAGAGGGGACACAAAATAATCGGGGAAGGCAAGAGGAAGGGCTGCAAAGACCCCATGTGCTCACCACGTGGGGCGGAGAAGTCCCACGTGGCGCCCACTAACCTCGCTAAAAAACCCCAGAAACCCCGATAAAATACACACGAAGCATGTACTAGTGGCAGGAGGAACAGTGAAAGGGGGGACAGACGGAGAAAAACTCCGAAAACAGGGGCTGAAAAGCCCCCTTCGCTTAAGGAAAAGAACTAAGTCCTAACGAAGAAAAAAACCCCATAAACACCTAAAACCCTCCTAGAAAACACACATGATACATCTGCAAAGCAGGCTAGCCACTAGAACACAAAAGAAAAAATTAGCAGGAACACGTGACACAATACCATAGCGTAGCAGCGAGGAGCGTAGATGTTGACTGAGACGTGTTCCGCGACAGAGTGGGCGAGCGGTATTCAGCGGAGGAGGGGCTTAATACCTCACCTCACCACCACCAGGTGGCTCCACTATCAGTACAGCGCCAGATTTGAATTTTATTTACTTCTGATGAACGTCACGGAATTGACCCTTCCAACCCAGATTATGCCTATACGGGGCCTGGGCTTGTGAAGGGGCCTATTCTATAGTAAATCAGCTGTGCTGGTTTCACTATACCAATAATTACAAATTGACAGAAAGAAAGCTAAGCTATGGTAAGTATGAACGCACGATTTTACATTTATAACTTCCAAAGAAATAACTGATAGTTTATGGAAATTGCCTTTGATGGCAACTGCTATTTCTTGAATAACCTCAAATTACGATAATCTGAGGTAATTACCCTAAAATTTAGAGCTCTGACTATTACAGTGCGTATCGCATTACATAGCATTTCGCGCAGCAATTATACATGGCAACTCCACCTCAGTCTTCAACATTGTTCATTACGAGTACTGTAGCCAAGTCTGTGTCGTGTTTCTCACTTCAGTAATTATATAAGAGTAGTTTTGCCATTCTTCTTCATTAACTGCTATCTACACACTGACATTTGTAATGTGGCAACAAAACGACAACAAAATATTGATAATATATATTTGCTACATAGAAACTTTTCATGACGTCATTTTCAAGCTATTCTTGTGTCGTGATTGGCTCTGGCTGGCTGATACATCTGGCCGTTGATTGACTGGCGGGAGGTATGGTGCCGAGTCAATATACAGTTCGAAATAATGCGTCCGGCTCACCGATGTCTAGTTACTCAACCTGCACAACAGCACTGAACAAGGCAGAGTCTCAAACATTTTGTTTCATGTTTTCCTTTCTTTCACTGATTCACCACAGAATATCTCTCATCATTACAAAGTTGCATCTCTCTCTCTCTTTCTCACTGTTAACCCTGTACAGCCCAACTTTTTGTTTGGGTGAAAAAAAAAAATATATATATATATGATTATTGGAATCCTATTAACATGTGTAGTTTGTATTTTTTATATAGTAACTATATTAATTGACTTAGAATTAAAGGACTAATTCGTTCATATGGGTAGGAGAAATAATGGATTGATTTTTGCATGAAGATGAATGTTGTTTTTTAGTCAAAACAAATTTCTTTAGTGTTTAACCTGATGTATATATTTGTTATTCAGGTATTACAGCATACATTTTGAGCAGTTTTAATTGTCAAATAAAATAAATTACCTGCACTAAACTAAAATAATATTGCATAAACATTGTTTCCAAAAGAAATTGATTTATTGGACTGTGACTAATCTTGAAACATAATTGAAAGTTCTTTCAACACTCGCTCACATTGGTGTTTTCTTTCTTTTATTACTTTGTATGAAACTGCACAAAGCAGTTTTGTTTCCCATTTAGGCAAAGGTTGACTTTGCATTTTGAACAAAGCACATTTGTTTTTCCACTGTATCCTTTCCTTTTGCACACTCTTCTCTGTCCCTCTATATCAGGCCAATGACCAACACTGTCATACCCGATATCTTTTTCTGGCAAGGATAGAGGAGCTCTTCCTAGCTTTGCTACCTAGGGGGCTTCAGCAGTTGCATCTTGAAGAAATGGTCTTCCTCTTTTCCGACTGAAGTCTTTCCTTGCTTTTATGAAAGAAAAAGCTACTTTTATATTGAAGAATGCCAAGGGGATGACCTCTTACCCTGGTAGTTGGAGGTGGCGTGCATCCCTTCTGTACAAGAGCCAACTGTTCACATTAATCATATCTATCATGTGAAAGATCAAACGATGATAGTATTTCTTTGACCTGATGCTAATTACGTACAATGAAATTAGGCAGTCTGCCAAGTTTACTCCTCCCATTGCTTTATTATACTTTTGGATGATATCTGGACAGGTGATATCAATCCTTTGGGAGAGGTTTTTATCATACCTTGACACATTTGCTGTAGGAAGTGCTTTTGCAAAAGTGGACACAAGGTGAACTATTTTGTTGTCATACCATTTGACATAAGTAATCTCTACACCCTCATATGTACTCTTCATTGCTTCATAAGCACTTCTCCCCTTTTTCATGAGTTGCTTCTCGTCAGCCTTTCCCTTCTTTATGCATGACATACGTGCCTGGCGCACTGTGCCACAGCACCAAATGTCTCTATTTGCCAAGTGCCTAAGCAAAGGCAAGGAGGTGAATCAGTTATCGAAAAACAAAAGGTGATTACAGTTGGATGGTATGATTTGAGATAAGTGTAAAACTACATTAGATTTTGCACCTAAATCAGTACTGTTGGATTATCTACATGACTGATTTTGCCTGTATATGGCAAAAAATCATTAGTCATCCTGTCTTTACCAGCTAATACAAAAAAATTTGTATCTATACTTGTGTGGTTTGTTCGGTACACATTGTTTCAAAGAACTTCGTCCTTTGAATAGAACCATCTGTTCATCTATACACAACTCTTGGTCCTTTGATAATTGTTGGAATTTTTCCCTGAGGTGATCCACCATTGGACGAACTTTGAAGAGCTTATCTCTGGAATCCTGACTCAGAGTACTGTTGTCAACCATATGAAAACTACTTTTGATTGATTCCCAACGGTTACGACTCATTACTTTTGCAGTTACATCTCTCATAGCACCTAAACGGTGAGACCAGTGCATTCTAACATTAGGAAGTTTACTTATTGAAAAATAAATGCACAAACCAAGCCATTGTTCAAGCTCCTTGCAATCTATGTTGAGGGGCTTGTTTGGATTATTTTGGACTGAGTAGAGGTTTGTTTGTGTTACAATCATGTCAAGGAAATCACCTGTAAAAAAATGCCCGACATAATCAATAGGCTGAGGTAAATCATCATCAAATACGTGTTCTGGCCCAAGGTAGCTGTAATTCTTCGTTGCATCATTTTCATTAGTTGGCACCCATGAAGTAGTAGTGGCCCTGTCATCAGGCCGTGATTTTCTGGCTATATCTCGTGGGGCCTCTACATTATCTTGTGTAGTTTCAGTAACTTCCAAAACCACTGTGTCACTGTCATCCTGGCGTGACAGCTCAAGAGGCATCAAATGTTGTCCTTTCAGTAGATGTTTCTGGAAACTGTAGTGTACCTAAGAAATTAAAAAATATGTTGATGTATAAGCATACATATACAAAATAAAAGAGGAGTGTGGCTGAAATTGAAATAATAATAATATTTGATATATCGAAAGGAAAATAAATTACAAAATAATCAGGTAAATATCACAACTAACCAACATCATTTGCAGCAGAAAGTACATCTGGAGGTGTGGCAAGGTCAGCATCATCCTCGTCTTCAGTTTTATGGTCACTATCAGCAATTCCCAGATCAATATCTTGCTCTAATTCGGGAACTCTCGTATATCTTCTATCTAGTTGTCTCCCGTAAAAGGCTGTCAATGGAATACCTGTAATAATCATTATAATCATAATTATAATTATTATAATAATTATAAGCATTAACTATATTGTATGTATGACAACTATACAAATGCACTAAATGAGCCTAAATGCTATTATATGTATAGTATTAGAGGTTTGTGTACAATTTTCTTTACCCAGTAGAAAAATGAGGGAAGAGTTATGTTCCCAGCTAGACTACTCAATCCTCTAAAACAATATCCATTGATAAACAACAATATCCTTCAAACAGTTGTCTTACACATATCATATTATCTATATATTATTTTATAATGTCTGTGAATAATCCCATACCCATAACTTACTTGTAAGTTCATCCATGAGAGCATATATGAGGGTGGCTTGCAGCAAAAAAAGGCACGTCCGAACTCCCCTCTTCTCAAGCCACAACTCAGCTCTGGCAACTTCTCTTATAATTTTTTTTTTTTTAGAAATATGAGCAATCATTGAATGACAGTGAGTACAGAGAGGTATATAAGAGGAGGATGGGTGAGGTGCTGGAGGATGCAAGGCTGAGTATGGGGGAGGGAGTGGGAGTGAATGAGGTGTATGAAGTGTTTAAGACAATAGTAATGAGAACAGCAGCACAGGTAGGAGGATATAAGACACAGAAGAGGGGCAAGAAAGGGAGTGCTTGGTGGTCAGATGAAGTGAAAGATGCTGTAGAGAAGAAAAGGAAGGCATATAGGAGAACATTATAGAGGAATGTGTCAGAGGAAGTGAAAGAGAGATGGAAGAGAGAATACAATGTATGTAAGAGACAAGTGAAGAGGAGGATGAATGAGAGTAAAAGGAGAGTGGATGAGGAGTTTGGCAAGAAACTGAGTGAAACGTTTAAAGAAAACAAGAAATTATTCTGGAAGGGGGTGAAAAGAGAAAGAGGAGGAAAGTCTGGTAGCGTGAGAATGAAGAGAGAGGATGGAGTTACTGCGAGTAGAAGTGAGAAAGTGAAAGAAGTGTGGAAGAGGCATTTTGATGGTCTGATGAATGAGGGGACGGGAGGGGAGGTGGTGGTGACATGCATGGGGATGGAGGCAGGTGGTAGACGACAGGATGTACAGGGAGAATTAGGAAGGGAAGAGGTTAGGAAAGCAATAGGAAAGTTGAAGATGGGAAAGGCACCGGGGGTGGAGGGGATAACTGCTGAAATGTTAAAGTGTGGGGGGGAGGTAGTGGTGGAGTGGATGTTGCTTATATGCACATTGGCTTGGAGGCAAGGAGAGGTGGCAGAGGATTGGAGGAGAGCCATAATTGTACCTTTGTATAAGGGGAAGGGAAGTAAGGAGGAGTGTGGTAGCTATAGGGGAATAAGCCTCCTTAGTGACCCGGGAAGGTGTATGGGAAGGTTCTTACCGAAAGACTGGTTGAAATAACAGGGAATATAGTTAGTGAGGAGCAGGGAGGGTTCAGAAAGGGTAGAGGATGTGTGGACCAGATAATTGCATTAAAATCAATAGTGGAGAAATATATTGGGAAGGGTAGGAAGTTGTATGCTACCTTCATGGACTTGGAGAAAGCATACGATAGGGTTGATAGGATAGCTATGTCAGAGGTGTTGAGAATTTATGGTGTTGGGGGGGTCTTTGGTGAAGGGCATTGAGGCCTTCTATGCAGGTGCAAAAGCATGTGTACGGGTAGAGGGTGATCTAAGTGAGAGTTTTAATATTAGTGTAGGGCTGAGACAGGGGTGTGTTATGTCACCATGGCTGTTCAATATATATATGGATGGCCATGGTTGTATGAGAGAGATGAAAGCCAAAGTGAATGGTCTGGGGGTGAAGTTGAGGCTGAATGAAGCAAATTGGTCCTTGGCGGCAAGGTTATTTGCGGATGACACTGTTGATGGCTGAGAGTGAAAGGGAGTTACAGAGAATGGTGGACGAATTTCAGTCTTTGTGTAAACGAAGGAAACTGAAGGTGAATGTTGGTAAAAGTAAAGTGATAGTATTTGAGAGAGCAGAAACTGAAGTGATTGACTTTGCTACACCTTACAGAGTGGGAGTACCAACTGGGACGAAGTGTGAGATAACACTGAAGGGTGAGAGAATGGAGGAAGTGAAGGAGTTTAAGTACCTGGGTACAGTTGTGTAAACATGGGAGTATGGAAGGAGAAATAAGGGAGAGAGCAATGAGGGGTAGACAGGTCATAGGATCACTGGGGAGGATTATGAAGGGTAGAAGTGTGAGTATGGAAGTGAAAAAGGGACTGAGAAATAGTATAATCCTGCCAACACTGACATATGTGTCGGAGACATGGACATGGAGTAGCGCTCATCAATCTAGAATAGGTGCTGTGGAAATGAGTTACTTGAGAGGAGCATGTGAACTTACTAGATGGGATGGAGAAAGTAATGAGAGTGTGTATGAGAGATGTGGTATGAGTGAGAAGGCAATTGGTATTGAATGCGGTGGGGTTGAGAGAGTGAAGCGTAATACATTGAGATGGTTTGGACATGTAGAGAGAATGCAAGGTGAGGAGTTTGTAAAGAAGGTGTATGGAAGTGAAGTTGTGGTACCTGGTGTGAGAGGCAGACCTCCGGTTAGATGGCAGAACAGAGTGGAAGAGTATGTAAAGGAGAGAAACATGAGGGGTAGAGGAGGGATGGACCAAGTAAGGAGGGAGTGTTGGAACAGGGAGAACTGGAGGCACTTCTGCCGTGGCCACCCCCTTGGGGGGGAGTTCCCGGAGAAAACGATGCGTCAGAGCTATAGATAGATAGACAGACATAGGTGCAATTTGACGCTACTTATAAAGGAAAATTTTAGAAATTGTATTTCTTAAAATATATATATATATATATATATAATCCTGAACACTTCTCTACAAGTATTACTGAAGTAATATTCTAGAAGGAAAGTTGCCTGCAAAAAGTTCTGCCTTATATAATATAGAAAATAACTGCAAACCGTGGGCCAATAATGCGACACTCATGGAGAAAGTCAATGACCAAAGATCACTCTGTGTTTCAGGTATGGAGTTGTGTTCACCATCACAACGGACTTATGTTGGTTCCTTATACCTAATTCCCTGGGCACTGGGCTACATGATGGTGCCTGCTGTAGCCTATTATATACGGCCATGGCGATGGTTACAGGCTGCTTTCACTGTGCCCATCCTCTATACTCTTATATACTTCTGGTTAGTTGTTGGAAGCAATCAAAGTATCTTTCACTACTCAAATATTTGAAGTGTTTTTGTTTATACATTTAGGCTAAAATACTTCCAAACAGAATGATGCACTTGTCCATATATACATTACAATTGTTAACTAAGTACATTTAATATGTGATCTGGGAATTCCGAAATTCCAATTGTCAATGTTCTTTATTCATGGTATTTAAATAATCAGGTGGGTTGCAATAACATTCCTGCATCTGTGGTCAGGGTGCTTCCAGAATCACCTCGTTGGCTGATCCTTCACGGTCGCTACCAAGACACCCTCAAACTGCTCAAGAAGATCGCTTCAGTAAATCACAGGACCTTACCACCAGACCACGTCCTCCTTGCCACAATGAAACGCATCAGAAGCAAGGTACAACGACCATCACATTGTCCTGGAACATATTTAATGGAGGAGGGAAAGACTGGTGTACACCTTCCTGGATGACAATTTACTGCTCAGAACCCCCCAAAACCAATACCAACACACATACTGTTGAGGTGGTACAAAGATATTCAGTAAGTGTGCAAAAGTCTCTCCATCCTCCACGATGAGTACTCTAGGAAGTAATAACTAAAGTTGTACATTTTGAATTATTTTTTGTATGGTAGTACCATAGAGTCAGAGAATTTAATATTTTCAAACTAAACAGGAGGCCAATGCAGATTTAGACTAGCAGCTAGCGACTGTCATCATTATCATCACCATCATCAGCAGCAATATCTATTTAGAGATCCTTGTTGAACCAAGCCCTCTCCAAACCTTCTCGACGGGTTCCTAGACTACAGGAGTCTTTACCAACTTTTGTCTGCAGTGTATACTGTTCATGATATGTTGTGTGTTATACCGTTCATGATATGTTGTGTGTTATACTTATTACACTTCCTCTCATGCATATAATAATTGCCAGATGTTCCTTTGACCTCAATGTTAATGACCGTTTAAGTTGTTTTTGCGACTGTAATGCAGTGATACACCAGTAGTTCTAATGGATATGACTAATTGTAATAAAGAAAGTGATAATGCTGGTAAAGGAGAATGATATACTCAATAAGTGATCCTCAACAACTCAGAAATGTGTGTAACTGACGAAAAATAATAACAGTGATGATGATAACCACATTTCTATCCAAATCAGGAAAAATCGAAAAAATGTGAGAGGAGGGAGTCAGTTGGTGTCAGCGTTAGAACCAGGCTGGAACAAGTGTTACGAGAAACCTTTGTGTTGGTGTTGACACCCGGGTTGCGACTGAAAGCTTTCATAATTTTCTATCTCTGGATAACCATTTCTGCTATCTACTATGGTGTCAGTCTCAACTCCTACAACCTCAGGTGCGATGTATAATCCCTCTGTATTACTCCCTGCCAAAATGTTCTCAATATTATACCCTCTGGTTCCTTCCCTCAATATTACCTTAGTGATGGAGCCCCACTAGAACATTTCCAGTAAGAATTAAGCACAACATACTGTTCATAGTGAGATGGAGTGCATAATCTTATGATGTATCGAACATGTCACGCTAAACTCGGTAACTGAGATTAACATTAACACATGTTGTGTTGTTGTCAGTACCAACATCTACCTGTACACTTTCCTGGGCGGCCTACTGGAGATTCCAGCCTACCTTCTACTCTGGTTGGCCACTGCCACCTTGGGAAGGAAGAAGACATTTGCCATACTTTTTCTCATCTGTGGCATCTCCATCTCCCTCCTGACTATCTTGATGCTGCTGTTTCAGAAAGGTTTGTGATTCAGATCCTAAGAGTGAAATACTGTTTGTGGGTAGTAGGGTCATATTGGCCTCTGGGATGCTGCACTCATATCCATAATCTACTCTGATCTGACATATTAGGGTCATCCTAGCAAAATTACCGCACTCTCCTACCCGTGAATACTAATATTGCAGCCTACTTGAAAACTGTTATTATACATGGCTTATATCATGTACAGTCTGCAAAAAAGTTTTGGAACCACTCCTATTATAAGTGCTACGTAGGGTGGTAAGCCCATTTCCACTGGGGAGCGGAGGAAAGTTGCCACATACCGTAATATTTGGTATTTCTTGCCAGGAAGTATTCAACAATTTGTGCAATTTGCCATAATTATTGTAGTTTTTTAGTCCAATTTTCTTATAATGAAAAATTGAAAATGACAGAAAGTAACGTTTGAATGCCAAAAGCATTATTTGTACTATTAAAATTGCCTCTGCGTTGGCAACGTCTGTGTTCTCACGGAGTTCCTCACACCACCCTCACTGACTAGTGACTACAGTGTCACAGTCACAGTGAGTCAGTGACACTCAGACTCAGTGTTGCTCCAGCAGTGGGTAGGGAAGGATATATGCCGAAAAATAAAGATAATGATATACTTTTGATTGGCTTTAAAAATATTCTATGCCCCAACTTATATCATATTATAGTGTTTGTGAGTATTTTATATATTTTACAGTGTTACGAACCTAATAATAACTTTTCTATGCTGTTTTTTTTATACACTCGATACATTTAAATGTTATGTAGTAAGTTAACTAATCAAGTTATATCATGTTTTAAATATTCTAGAGTTAATTATTAACCTGTTATTGTCAAGCACAACAAGACTTTTCCTCCTACTGATAGGATACAAGTGTAAAGATGATCTCAACATCCATATTATGAATTACTGTTATAAAGATAATGAACTTATTTGTGTTGATTCATGACCATTTCCAAATGTTAGATAATTCCATTCATGACATACTGTATTTCATCTGACGTGCGCCTCGAAGGTCATAATTTGCATCAGTCGGAAACTCATTCAGTCAATCATGGACTTATCGAAGCATAGGCTACATTGAACATTACACCATAATGCATTTTATAGCTTGCTCCCTAACAATCAGTGTTTTACAGATCTGATATTTGGTCTGGCAAGGAATAGGAGTGGAATTAATAGAACAGCGAAAAGTAGGAGGGGAATAATGATAAACATGAGCGCATACATCCTTCCCTTCTGACAGCTTGTGTGCTACTGGCTGCAATGACAGGCAGTGAGGGCTGTGAGGCACTTTGACTGGCTCAACTAATACTCGGGCTGACTCGGCAGGTGTACCAACCCTACCGTAATAAAAATTATTAAATTAATGTGAGGGTGGTTCCAAAACTTTTTTTACAGAGTGTACTTTGCTTAAAACCCATGTAAGTTATTCAATACTCAATTATGGCAAATTTCCATTACATATTCCTTTGTTATCTGTTATTGTGGTTAGTAATTTTTACATCATTTTTGCGTGAGTTTGATAAACCCACCATTTATTATTATGGTTCTTAGAGATGCACATATTTTTCTGCATTTAAAAACGTTCATTTTTTTTTTTTTTTTTTGCAGTCCATGTTGTGGTCAGGTTAATCCTGTCTTTGAGTAGCAAAATGGCCATCACTGCAGCCTTTTCATTAATTTGGTACTACACGCCTGAACTCTTCTCCACCAAGTATAGATCCAGAGCTACAGGAGAGGCCAGTATGTGGTGCAGGATAGGGAGTGTCACCTCACCTTACATCAACGATATTTTGGTGAATTTATTTTTATGATTTAAATTATGCTTAAATACTCACACCCAACATTTTAGGAGGGAATGTACCAGATGTGTGTGGTGCATGTAAAAGATGTGAAAAAAGTGTCAGTCTCAGTGTCTGTCTGTAAACAAAGTATATTATATAGATATGAAACTATTTATTTAATATATAGGTATGCAAGAAGGAATAAAAAAATGATTTTAAAAGTTATGGATGTATATAGCACAGTCGGAAGTCTGAGGGCAAACGTCCCTTTAACTTGTCAACAATGAGGATGAAATATGGGTGGCTGTTCCACTATAGTTAGTGACTACTAACGCTTTCAGGGCCCGTGTCGCACTGTTTTTCGGGAATAACTCTGTAACAAAAGGTTGGATCAGTATGATGTTTTGGCAGGGGTTATTTCACACCTTCCGCTAATTTTTGGCACTATAATGGATTACCAAAAGTGAATAATTAATGCACTTGTCCCCGAGAAATGCGTCATTTTTATGAAATTTAACACTGGGATACGAACGATCATAGTGTGACGTATATACCACGTCAGTCCACAGGCTCCACCCATCCCCTTCTTTCTCTCCCCCACCCTACTCTCTCTCTCTCTCCCTCTCTCTCTCTCTCTGGGGCTCGAAACTTTGTTCGAAAATAGAACACGATCACAAGCTTTAGTCCTAAAAATATGTATAAGTATATAATGGTAGCAGGCATTATGTTTTAATGTTATTGTTATAACTTTTTATCATATAGTGATACATAACAGCGAGGATATATATATGGTAGAGTTGTGTACGATAACACCAGTACTTTGTTGGAATTCAGGAGTGGTGTGTTTCATTCGTGTGAAATGGGTACACATGGACGAAGTGCTTTACACACAGTCAGATGCTGTGTGAGAGCCAATGGTGTCCGTCATGACGAATATGTTACATTGTCCACGTGGCTGTAGGAACGTTTTCGTCATGCGGCTGTACACTATGTACATCACAGAGAAAGATGACGATCGGCTACGAATCAGTTTAAATAGGTAAGTGGTTAAAGTTACCTTCTTCACATAATGACAAATACTAAGGGCGATCTTCTGCATCCCATTCATTAACTGAAGCGGTGAACCCCAGAGCTTTGCAACGAGCATGGTCAAGGTACGATTCCACGTTGAAAGATACATGAATGTGAGGCGATACAAGTACGTTTACAAGCTTTGTAATCATATTAATCACACTGGCTAAAAGTGTTATGTAAAGTAGAGATAAGCAGAGCATATTAAGATGAGGTATATCAGTATTTTGGTTACATTAAGTAAGGTTATGTTAGTCCAGACTATTAATTTTGATAGGGAAAATATCATGCGAGGAATAAAATTGGAACACAAAGATGACAGCTTCTGGTGTATGGTTTCTTTTAAACGAAACGTACATGGTAGTATATGTAAAAAGTATTATAGAAAATCGCAACCCATAATCAGGGTTCTCATGAAATATTATTTTTATTACCTTAACACTGGTTGAAAATACCGTAGATGGAGATATAATTATTACCTTAGATATTGAATTATAATAGGTGACCATATGAACATAAATTGAACCCTTGACTCACGATGTAAATTTGTGTGATTTTACTAATTTTTGATAGGAATCAAAGGTCTGATCCATATGAAAGGATGAAATTTCTTTTACCACGACTCATGATATAACGGAAGGATTCATGAAAATTACCTTAGATTTTCAAAACATTACCTTAAATAGCCCTAATTACGCTGATCTAGGGCACTTACCTTAGAAACGTGAGCATTGTCATTATTATGAATACTTTTTTTACTTATCAAAAATTATTACGCTACAGCCATTGTAAAACGATGTTCATCAACGACAGCTACCGGTACTTATTATATTTGTTTTTGTGGACTATCAGATATACATAATTGCCTTTATCCACAGGCCGTATGACCGTGTCGCAGATGTCATGGGCATGACGGTGCCGGCGGTGAGGAGGATGGTGCAGCGCAGCTCCAGATGTCAGCCTGAGACATCAAGTATACCACCAACATCAGCAGCCCTGCCTCGTTTTGACAGTTTTACCGTCGGAGCCATTCGTCGCCACATTCACGCCAAATTTTCTGCCAACGAAACATTTACCATTGGTTCCCTGGCGAAGGAATTAAAATCGTCAACCCTCATCCCGGAGGGTACCTCCGATACATCAGTGTGGCGACTCATCCACAACATGGGATTCCATTATAAGACCATCCATAAGAAGACATATGTGAGGAAGGAGACCCTTGACACTGTGTGCCGTCGCATCAGTGCTCTCCGAGCACTCAAGCGACACCGGGAGGAAGGTAGGCAAGTGGTATATGTTGACGAAACTTGGTTCACAACCAGGATGAACCAAAACATGGCATGGGTAGACAGCAGTCAGCCTGCCACTAGCGCCACATACAGCCGACAGGTGCCGCCCGGGGAAGGGGAGCGCTTCGTGGTGGTCGCAGCTGGCACAGCCGACGGTTTTGTCGAGGATGCGTTTCTTTGCTTCCCTACCAAGAACACCAGCGGCGACTACCACGGTGAAGTGAATGGCGAGCTGTTTCTCCGCTGGCTGACGTCGCAGCTCCTACCGTCACTGGCGGAGCCATCACTACTGGTGATAGATAATGCACTTTATCACAGCCAGCTGACGGAGGAGAGTCGGTGCCCCACCACCTCTACTAAAAAAGCAGATTTGATGAAATGGTTAGAACACCGCAAGTTACCATACCCATCACACTCCACGCGGCCTGAGCTCCTAAAAATCTGCAAAAAACACCAGCCAGAGCCAAAATACGCGGTCGATGAAGTCATCCGTACATGGGGCCATGAGGTTGTCAGGCTGCCACCCGCTCATCCCGAACTCAACGCCATCGAACAGGTTTGGGGATGCATGAAACGCCACGTACGCTCCTCTCTCCGCCGTTTCACCCGTGCAGACCTTCAGGCCAGGTTGGAGGAAGCAAGGCTTGGTGCAACTCGTGAGGTGTGGGGGGGTGCAGTCCGACGTTCCCAAGCTTTCGAGGAAGAATTTTGGGCCACAGACAACATCCACGAACGAGTGGATCCCATCATTATCAACCTCGATAGTAATGATGAGGATGACATCTTCCTGGATAGTGAAGAAGAATAAAATAAAATATTTATCTGTACTTTTTAAAACAAATTGTATCATTTGTTCACCTATTATATCTTCTTCACTATGTTTACGCTTAGTATAAACCTTATCTACACTGGTAAACGGAAATATAATCCTGATGAATAGCAAAATAATTCCATACAACACACATTACTCAGAACAATTGTAACAGCTGTAATCGATTACAATGAAAAATTATGAATACTACACGTCCTCATATAAAAGCTACAATCATAATTCCACCAAAAAAGAAAAATAACAAGAAACGCAACACCAGAATTCCACAAAACATTGCTATCCCATCAAACACTGCCGTTATCGATAATCCACTGCTCCAACCTACTCTGACATAAGGTCCTTATGGACCTGATGCTACATATCTTTAACAATAGGATAATAATAATTACCCCAACTTCCGCCTTGATCTGTCAGTGACACCATAAGATAATAGTTTACCAATACACATAATAAATGCTTCCAATATATATTTGACAAAGCATGTGTACGTGGTGCATTTTCGAACAAAGTTTCGAGATCCAGAGAGAGAGAGAGAAAGAGAGAGAGTAGGGTAGGGGAGAGAAGGAAGGGGATGGGTGGAGCCTGTGGACTGACGTGGTATATACGTCACACTATGATCGTTCGTATCCCAGTGTTAAATTCCATAAAAATGACGCATTTCTCGGGGACAAGTGCATTAATTATTCACTTTTGGTAATCCATTATAGTGCCAAAAATTAGCGGAAGGTGTGAAATAACCCCTGCCAAAACATCATACTGATCCAACCTTTTGTTACAGAGTTATTCCCGAAAAACAGTGCGACACGGGCCCTGAAAGCGTTAGTAGATTCTCCCATTTCAGGGTGAGGTGAGAGTCTGGGCGCCATCTGCAGTGTTCAGTGTGGGAGCACTGGTGGCCGCTGCTGTCGTCTTCATCCTTCCAGAGACAAAAAACAAAAATATGCCACAAGGAGTTGATGAAGAAGAGGACGATAATGACCACGGTATAATGACTATAGAGAAGTAAACGCATGGGAACCTTAAAATCATTGCCCGAGAGGGAAGTCTTCTAAAACGCTCAAAACATAGATGGGTTGTGACGTCACGTAGTAAAGCTACCATCTCTGTGCTCGGTAGTCTCTCTGCCCAATAAATGATAAATAAGTAATTATAAGACATCCTTCTCGCCATTAGTAGGTAGGAGTTGAAGATATATAGTGACTTATTATTTAAGTTTGGCATTTCATAACGACACATTGAATTCGTAAGGAAATATTAGGGACATTGTCAGCAGATAGATGTGGGTCACGGACAGTGGTAGTGGATTCGTCAACCTTATTAAGGCCTCCATAGACTATCATTCATGCCTGCGCAAACTAGGTGACTGTGCAATCATTTAAATTTGCCACACACGTGTGATTGACCAAAGAGCTTGTTAGATATGGTTCAGTCATTTGCGCAAACCATCAATCACACCCACACACGACGTTTATGCCTGCACAACCACCCAGTTTGTACAGGCATGATTGATAGTCTATGGAGGCCTTTATGCTAATACAGTAATTAATGTTGTTATACTGCGATCAGCCCAGGGTTCTGCTGGAATGGGCTGCAAAGAAATCTGCAAAGCTTAACAATTCATTATATTTATTACCATTATTTTTCTGTTGATCTCATAAATTTGGGTAGGTACATAGTATTTCCTCTTCTAGATTTTTACATCAAAATCTAAAATTAATAATAATCTCCCTAACTAACTTCTACTTCACACTGACACCCTTTTGGGTATAGGCTAGGCTACTATATATCATCTCCCATCCTATGCTAGTGAGCAAACCACCTCTAAGTATTTCTTTTAATAAAATATCCTGTAGCCTTCTCCACCAAAGTTATTATGACATTTCATGTTTTTTCTCTAATCCATATTATAAGAAATAGCATATTTTCTTTTCAAACCGCTTATTAAAGTATTGGAAAAGGATGTAACAAAGGCTGAAATTACATTTTATTCTCATAATATAGCAGTCATATATATATATATATATTACAAAATTATATATATAATAACTTATTTGGAGGTAATATAGTTAATATGAAGTACTCAAGGTGTAAAATAAAGTATCCCAAAATTATATACTAACTTCTTTGGACACAGAGTTGTACGGTACTAAAGTTACATTTGACTTCTCTATATTAGTATTACAAAAATATATATTATAACTTCTTTAGACACAGAGTTGTACTAAAGTTACAATTGACTACAAGGTATAAAATACTGTATAGTATTACAAAATTAAATATTAACTTTACTAAAGTTACAATTGACTACTCAAGGTATAAAATATAGGATTACAAAATTATATATATTATGTTTTTTTCACACACAGAGTTGCACTACACTTACAATTGACTATGCGAGGTATAGAATATCACATGTTGTGTAAATTAAAGAGCTTATCCTATGTAAAATATTTTTTCCTATGTGAAAAAAAAGTAATATATAGTAAAATAAATATATAAAGTAGCCTATCAGTGGTACATTATATCACATGTACCGTATATTCTATCACAGAGGAACACTATAAGGTACCATGTATGCTTACCTGTTGTATCACAACACCCTTCAAACCATACAGAACAGAGCCCTAAAGACTATCACAGGCTGCACAGCTACCACACCTACAGACCACCTACACTATGAAACCAAAGTCCTCAAAATCAAGGATCATCTTGACATGAGAGGTACACAAACACTTGCTGCAGCCTCCACAAACCCACACCATCCACTACACTACATGGCACAACACCCACACATGCCAAGGAACATCAAAACAACACCCAGTACACGATACCATACACAAATACACTGTACTATCATCTCTTATACCCTGCCCACCCCAAACCAATCTCCAGAAACATATCCATACTCATATCACTCATCAGTCCATCCAAACACTCAAAAACAACACTCAGCTGCATGCACCACCTCCTGACATTTCTAGGGAATTTATGATATTTCAGATTACTGGTTTTGGCAGTGTGCAGCCATATACTGCACATAATATATGTGTGTGAGGTGTCGTGGCGGATAGACGTGTCTGATACGTGCTCCGTGTATATTCGCGTCAACGGGCAATGCACTGTTATTTCATACTTGATAATCGATTAGAGAGTTGTTGAATACCCTGGCCAATCATGGCCAGGTGTTATTCATGTAAGGAGACAACTGGGGGGGATGGATAAGTGGATTGGTTGTGAAACTTGTCCTAGCTGGTGTCATTTGAAATGTGCTCATCTCAATGGTGTGAAAGCTGAAAATATCAAGTTGAGTAACTGGTCATGTGATAATTGCTATACTGGGTCTGAAAAGAGTTCAAAAGGATATTAGTGAGTTGAAGAAAGCAATGAATGATATGCAAGATCAAATGAAGAAACTAGTGGAAGGAAAGATGGAGGATGTTGTGACCGAGGTGGGTCGAGTTGGTGATGTGATCAGCGCTAACTCAGACCTGACTGATGAGACATGGGCGACTGTAGTGAAGAAGAAAAATCTGCTGGTGGTGAAGTCTACGAATGATAAACTGAAGGTTGCAGATAAAAAGAAAGAAGTTGCTCAGGCTCTAGATGGTACAGATAGTCAACACAAGATTCACACAGAAGGGAGACATCGTAATGAATTTTGAGGACGAAAAGAAGAGAGATGAAGCAGCACAAAAACTTGGGGCTGTACCCGATGTGACGACAAAGAATGTAAGGAAGTAAAAGCCTAAAATAATTATTTGTAACGTCAACAGAGAGGAAGAATCTGGAGACAAGCTAATTTAGAACTTGATTGATCGGAATGACTATTTACAAGGGGTAGCTGACGTCAAGGCAAAAACGGAGCTACTTTTTGACAAGCCTGCTACAGGTGGTACCAATCCCTTCATTATTAGGTGTGATCCAGAGATAAGGGAGCTGATTCATAACAATCGTGATCAAGTTAAATTGGAATGGGGTGTCTATTCCGTTAGGGACAGATATTGGGCGACGGTCTGCTATCACTGTCATAGGTTTGGTCATACTGCACTTAGATGTTTATCCAAAGGAAAGGGAGAAGATCCAATATGTGCTAAGTGTGCTGGTAACCATAACACGAGGGATTGTACGTCTACTGAGAGGAAATGTATAAGCTGTATGAGGTTTAAGAAAACTGATTTTGAGCATATGGCAAATGATATGAGGTATTGTTCAGTGATGCAAGAGGAGCTCCAGAAAATAAAAAGTAGCACAGAAAACGGATACTGAACAGCACTAACTTAAACATTATTAGAGGTTGTTTTTCAATGCACAATCAGTGGGAAATAAGACAATGGATATTTGCGATCTAATTAACAATGATCATTTTGATATCAATCAAGGCTCTTTAATAGATTGCCATTAAATGTCCGGAGTAGTGAAAATTGCACGATTTTTAAGAAAAGACTAAAAACACATCTGTTCGCTGAGTGTTACGACATGGATAATATGAGTATTACAAGTGACTATAGTGTTTAATAATATTGAGAGAAGCCCCGTGGAGCACCATCTGCTGGTGGAGCGGGGCATAGAATATCCAACAACAAGTAACAAGTAACATATTCTTGGTTTCCCCATAAGGCACAAATGAGTCAATATATAAATAAATTAAGGCAAAAATGGGTCAAAAACGCAGAGCTATCACATCTACCACACCAGTACAACCGAGGATGTTTACTTGACTGTGTGACGTCACAACAGGGTCTGAGAAAGCCCGTGGTTCCAATAATATCCGCCATGCGCATACCCAATGTCACGAGTCAGCCATAGACTCGTAACGTAATTTAAATTATCGCGTATGTAAGCATAATTAATAGGCTGACAGAGTGGGAAAATTCCATATTTGTGTCAAGGCATAGAATGTTATAGAGTAGTGGAAGTTTCCCATGAGAAGGACAAAGGATGGAGGAGTGTGTTAATATGTGGGTGCAGTCTTAATCCGCAGCCTAAAATAGACCAGGTAGTAGTCTTAATTAAAAAGGGTAAGAAGGTCAGGTCTTAACTGAAATTTGCCACGTCCAGTCCTATAAGGTGTTCGTAGGTTAACTACATCTTGTATTAATAAATTATGCTACCAGGGTAACTTATGGTATTGCAAATGATCGTGAAGTGGAGGGAAATTATCGGGAATTAATAGTACGCCATAGGTAAATTGAAATTGCATGTATAACTAAGGAATGAGTGGATAAAATGTAAATCGTAGCCAGTTAGGAAAAACGAATACAGATAGGGGGAGGAGTCAGGAAGGATTTGAACTTCCAGCCTCTCAGTTAATGTTGAAAAATATAGTCAGTTTGGAAAGGACACTTGAGGAGACACACTCGTGTAGCTAGCTCCTTGCTTGCCTTAATTAACCTCCACGTGTTGAGCGGGGAAGTGAACAACGTAAACGTCGAGTTGTTGGATATTACAACGATTCACAAGGCTTTATAGTTGTATAACTGGTCAATCGCATCGACGGTGATCAGTAAAATTAAAGGTGAGAGGGGAGCTGGTCTTGAAAAATTACGAGTGTGTTGCGAGACTCTGAAAATAAATTACCAAGTGTGAGACATTAGAAAATATTCCAAACTTGCGTTAGCTTGAAAATCCATTGATATTAAAGTAATTGAGTAGCAGGTCCAGAAAACAGCACCTGTGAGCGCGGTTGAACGAGTAGGTAGCTAGCATTGCGTGAGTGTATGCGTGTGTGTGAAAATTTAATTATTCATGTTGGCTACTGGAGTTAAATAAATATAGAAAATTGCAATTGGTTGTTTGAATGCACCAGTAGATTTGTTATCTATATAAATAAATACATATATATCGGGAAGAACCCCAGAACATTAAAAATTCTATGTGCGGGGGGTGGTTGAGCTTGAACGGGGAAATAACCCTGACTTTTATCTTCGCTGCAGCCAACCAACGAAGATCATAAATTAAACCGGGCAAGGTAAGTTTATATTTATCATATTATAAATTAAATTATCGATCATCTCACATCACCGTCACACCCAATGCCATCTTGATCTTAAGGCCTGGGTGTGGGATTGATGACGTCACAGCCGCGGGTGGGCTGGTGCGCGGGAATTTCTCTTGATTTGATTTCCTTACCATTGTTTTCTTAATTTTATCAGTGCCTCTTACTTTCCCTACAGCTGTTATTGGTTTTTCTTAGTATCACTTTCCAATTATATTATTTATGTAGTTAATTATGTGTACTTGGGCAGAACATTCAGTCTCGACACCATGTGAAATAATAATAATAACGGGTAAAAATACACACTGGAGTACAACATATATTTTATTTTTAACTACTATCAAGCACAAAGTGGTCAGGTTTCTGTTGATATTCACAAGTCTTTTCACTTCAGCGGAACTAAACATGCATTCTGTTCTCAGATTTTAAATGATTCCTGTTTTAAACAATTAAAATGAGAATACAGTATACTGTACTACAATAAATTATACCTAACCTAGTAGGCTAGTACCGAGTACTCCATTCTCTGACTCCCAGATATAAGTCAACAAGTAAGAAAACTACCATGATTGTGGCTCAGGTCAGAATGTACAGTACATACTATAGGTCTATCTATACCTTCAGTTTTGGAGTGTTGATAGTTTTCTCTTCATATTTTTTTCCTTGACTATTGTATTGTTATATGTCTTTGTGAAATTATTCAACAGAATATTAGTTAGAGGCCATATGCACATTGAAATTAGGTTCTTCACTGATGTTTTGCAGGGGCAACATTCATTTACATCAAAATCCCTCCCCAGAAAGTTTAGGGCTAACTGAACTAGCACTTTTCTTTGACAGCTGCAGTGCACAAAATCTTTCTTAAATTTACCAATGAGAGCTTGGAATACTTGGTAGGTTGAAATACATACATAAAGTGTAAAATCTGTTGGCCATTTCAGGCCACCTCGATCAAGGATCTTTATATACTGGTAACTGTCAGGAATTTCAGCTTCAAGTTTCTTCTCCAGAGAGATTCTACTCACACATACTGAACATTTCAACTTTTTTTTAACACTGTGAGCAACATAACCAGCAATAAAAATCATCACACTTTCATCATCCTTTGACAGTGTTTCCTCTTCCACATATTCTTCAACTCCCTTGAATTTTTCCAGGTGGTCAACAGAACTACATTTTGAGTCTGGTTCACCTTTAGAGCTACATAAATCAGTGAGAGATAAGGGACCTGTTTTGGATGAAGCCATGGAGAGAACATCCATGATTTTTAGTTTTTTTCTGATTCCATCACCTGAGCAACAGCAACATTATAATTTGTACCACTCATCCTCCAACTTACTTAACTTGTTCATAGGCACTCATAATATAGTGTAACTGTGTAAGGTAAGGAGATGAAACTTTGGCAGGATAATAACTGATGACAGGTACTGAGGTATACAGTATTAAGAAAATATAATAACGTACAGCACAAAATGTATAATATAATTTGTAGGTTTGTGTCACACACCATAATTCTGAAGAACAGGTCCACTTGGATTTTTACAATTTAATTAACTTTTTCATAGGCACTCATAATTGTTCTAATAATTTTAGGCCAAAGTATTGTGAGGAAAGAACTTTTAAGTTACCATACCTAACCTAACCTGGGATTTAAGATTTGCCCACGTCAGCTCCATATTTCATACTATAGCTATATTATAACAGATATACCTTATCTTCCTATTTCGTTATAGCAGCTCCACAGTATAATCGAAACTATTCCAAGCAACAGGACCACATTATTATTGTTAACCTGGTCCCGTTTCCTGACATACCGGTACCATACTTTGAAGGAATCATGGCACTATAAAGGACCAAAAGACACATTCCCCTTAAAACCACTATGGAATAGGTGAACTGCCACAACAAATAACTCAGTGTTTCTCCAAAGATATTCAAATATACGGATCTAGGATAACAGTTTACCAGTTACGGCTTGTCTGTTTTAATTACAGCAACTACTCAAAGATAAAATGCTCACCTTGTATTGTATTTAATCCAGTTGAAGTTAAACAAACAAGGAACCCCAAAAGCACATGCAAAACACATTCGGGACCCCTTGGCCTTGGAAAAGGGCAAAAATGGACGCTGACTGAGCTGCCAGCTGCCTTGGCAAGTTGGCGCGCTGTATAATCTGTCCCTCAGGCGGCCACCCGTCTGTATCACTGCCGAACACCCAGGCCTTCTGTAGAGACGGCATTGGCATACCTCTCTAGTCATTATACCGTGGTTATGCCTGCCGCTTGGCAAGGTGTATCCTAGTCTGCTCATTATACTACAAATGATTCCTTGTACTTTTTATATTTATATTTTTATTAAATATCTGGTAAATACCACTAGTTTTTTTAATAAAAATATGGTAATGAGAAGAAATGGTGAATGTCGCTGCTACTTATACCCTATTTACTTTTTATATGTGTAGCCTAATATGTATATTCGTCGTGTATTGAAGCCTAATGTTGTACAGCCCTATTTTTTCTAACACTTTTATAAATACTTAGCTATATTCACAATATTAATTAAAAATATATAATCAACACTGGAGGACACTGTGACGGACGTTATAAAAATAAGTGGCTAAATATGCTGGAATAAATTTGCCATAGAATGCGCTAGTCAAGCATTTTGATATTTGTCTACTAAATAATCTGATATGATACAACTAGCCTTCTGATAGTTACAAGAATATAAATGACAAAGATAACTACGATAAGTAACTCATTTTATTGAGTTATTAGTGCACACTAGGGCCAGAGAATAAATGTTACAATAAAATTTCACCTCCAAGCCTCTTTAGTCGGTCCCTGCTATTGGTGCATGTACTGTACGTACGCACGCACACATATTGTAACAAAATATGCTCGAAATGAGATTTATGAGGGATCATTAGTTTGGTATTCAATTACTGTGAATTGTAATCGATTTATATTTTATATCATTATCAAACTGACACCGCAAGTCACACACAGTAAGCCGGAGCTACAAATACCTCATTTATGAAGTTCATAATTATTCATTAATATTGTCAAAATCTAGTAGGCATTAACTTCACACAAAATGGTTTGTTTATTTATTTATTTATTTACATAGCGTATGATACATGCATTGCAGGCCAGTAGAGAGAGAAAAAAAAAAAAAACACAATCTCCAGCTGCTCTGGAAGGGAGAGAAGATCCTTCATAATAATATGAGAGATTTAGCCACACTTCTTAATAAAAATTGTGTTCCCAGGATATGGGACGAGGAAGGACCCACGTCACTTTCCCCAACATCCACCCTTTAGAAAGTGGTTTGGTATAACTTAATTAACAAGTGAATAATACATGACCAGAGATGGGATAGGTTAAGTTAGGTTAGGGTAGGGGAAGTGTATTGTCCTCCAGTAAAGTTGTACCACTTATTTGTTTAGGAAATTTTTTTATTGATATATATTTTTTCAGTTATTTTAATGAATTGTGCATGTGTATAAAACATTACAGTGCAATATATAGATACAATTATAGTATAATATATGAGGATTGACTAGGTAAGCCTAAGAGTCAGTCAGGAAGAAACAGATATGAAGATGCAGTAATAAAGCAATAGGCATAGCAGGCACATGAAGTTAGAACAGGCATGATGTAGGACAGGAAGGATAGCCTATAATGAAGTTGCAGTAATAAAACAATAGGCAAGGCAGACACATGAAGTTAGAACAGGCATGATGTAGGACAGGAAGGATATAATGAAGGTGCAGTAATAAAACAATAGGCATAGCAGGCACATGAAGTTAGAACAGGCATGATGTAGGACAGGAAGGATATAATGAAGGTGCAGTAATAAAACAATAGGCATAGCAGGCACATGAAGTTAAAACAGACAATTAAGATGTAGGACAGGAAGGATATAACTAACACTAAAATATAAGGTGATTTACATAAATAAACAGCAGACTCATAACTACTCTTCGAATTTGTAAATGATTTTGCTATTCAGCTTCCTTTATATAAATTGTCAGAAGAGAAAAAATCACTACCGGTACCATACTGTGCTACAGTATAATTATTATATAGTGCAGTAATACAGTACAGAAAGTACATAATTCTTGCAGGATTACTGTCATTGGCTGTAAAGAAATTTTTATATTATCATTATACAATATAGTAATAAAGAACTGTATCTGTACACTATTTAATAAACTATATAGGCTGACTGCCATTGTCACTAAAGAATAATGTATATAATTATTATACAGTATGGTAATAAAGTATTGTATTTAATAAACTATATAGGGTTACTGCTATTGTTACTAAAGAATAATGTATATAATTATAATACAGTATGGTAATAAAGAATTATATTTAATAAACTATACAGGCTTATTGCCATTGTCACTAAAGAATCATGCATAAATTATGGTACAGTATGGTAATAAAATATTATATTTAATAAACTATACAGGGTTACTGCTATTGTCACTAAAGAATAATGTACAGTACTGTATATGATTAATTACTTATAATACAGTACTACTGTACATAATACTACTACCATCATCACTACCATACCACTACCATCACCACCACTACTACCACCATCACCACTACAACCACAATCACAATTACTACCTTCACCACTACCATCATCACTATAACTACTACCATCACCACCATGACTACCACAACTACCACCATTACCACTACCATCATCACCACTACTACCACAACTACCATCACCACCAATACAACTACCAACATCAATGTAAGCTTAATATAGCATTATAATTCTCAAAATTCATTGATTAGACCTGGTACCGGTACCATAGCATTTCACATAAAATTGATTCAAGTGTAGTTCACATTGTGTATTCGTGACAATATTTTACATTGTTTTGTAGTTTGGTTTACTTTAGTGTGATTCTGTGCATATCCTTGACAATAAACTAACTTTACACATTCATAGCATATACGGTTCTTCATATTTCTGAGACAGCCTCCCGAACATTTTCTTGCCCAAGCATAAAAGAGTTTTGTATTCAAGAAACCAAATATCTTTACGGATATAACTGGTCCAAATACTAGATGACCAAGCCCTTACATAACAACATAACAAAACTTAATTTGTCCTTACATACCTCAGTCATAGGCGTCTCTATAGCATTGTTTATGGTTTTTCTATAATGTATTTATATTTAGTGAGTTGGTGTGGCAGGATATATTATTGTGTAAATAACTCTCCAGAGAATGTACTAACTTCGTCAATGTAGTCCTCTATGTGGCTGTACGTATAATTAATTAAGGATGAAAGTATAATTAATTATTATTTATTTTACGGCACGTTAGGTTAGCTACAAGTATAATAAATAAAATTATTTAGAGATGGCTGCAATTAAGTACATTCTTGCCCGAAATTCTCGATCACGTCCCCAAATGTTTATGTCATCTGAGCTGGTAACACTGTGCGGGGAATGGTGGCATTGTAGGTAATACATTGTATCATTTTCACACAGGTAAATATGTTGTCTGTAGATAAGTTGAAAATATTGACTAAGAGATGTAAGAACAACTCACCTCGACACCACCACAGAAATTCAAAGCATCAAAGTCCGCACTGGGAAATCATCCAATATTACAATAGTTAATTTATACATCCCCCCTCAAACCAGCCCAACAGTTCCCCAAAACTTCTACCCCCAGCTCCATCAAATCACCAACCAACCTGACCTCATCCTGGGTGGTGACTTCAACGCCAAGACGTCGGCCTGGTATGTCAACAACCCCGAGACAGACAGAGGGCTTGAAATCCTTGCACAAACTGACAACCTCATTTCATTAAACAACCCACACCAACACACTCATATCCCTCATCAAGCCCTCTTCCAACCATCCTCTCCTGACATATCCTTTTGCTCTCCCAACCTCGCCCCCAGAACATCATGGAGGGTGGTCAGAACCCTCGGCTCTGACCACCTTCCAATCATAATCACCACTAAAACAAGAATCACCCTAGTTGGCCACAGACACACATACGCAAATTACATAAGTGCCAACTGGGAAGCCTTCACTATGGAAACAGAACAACACTTCGAAACACTGAACAGTACACCCATCACAAACATCAACACAGTTGTTCAAAAATTCAATACAATTATACAAAACACAGACAAACAGCACATCCCTAGAGGTAACAGAAAAAAACACAACCCCAACTTTACAACAGAAATTAAAGACCTCATCAAACAACGTGACACACTTAAACACACATCCCCAACTCCTCTTACACAACACACAATAAACCAAATACAAGCACTAAATACACAAATAAACAACAACATTAAAGAACAAAAAACACTTAACTGGCAAAGTTTTGTCAACACACTCAACCACACAACCAACACCAGCAAACTCTACAAAACACTAAATAGCATCACACTGTCCAACAGCAACACTACACAATAACATGCAGCCATCACAACAATAGACACTATACCCTCTAACAAACAACAAGCAAACACACTCATCCAACATTTTTCGCACGTCAGCCACCTTCACCCTCACCCTGAAGACAGACAAATCATTAGACGCAAGAGACGTTTCCCCACTGACCCAGACTATACACCATTCACAAATCATCAGACAAATCACATCATTCACAACATAAAACACCACGGGCAGCGTGGTCCAGACAACATCAGTAACATACACCTTAACCCCTTAGGACCGACTTATTTTTTTTTTTTTTTTTTTTCACCCCCTGGGGTCAATTTTCAACTTTCATGTAGGCAAATTTTGTTCTTGCAGAATGAAAGAGCTTGGATTTACACACCAGGAACTGAAAACGGGAGCCTCCTAGGTGTACGCGTTTGCGTATGACAGAGCGTCAAAGTCCGAAAATAAATAAAATAGTATCCCCTGAAACGCATGAAAG
This sequence comes from Petrolisthes cinctipes, assembly GCA_033782935.1. Lineage (NCBI taxonomy): Eukaryota > Metazoa > Arthropoda > Malacostraca > Decapoda > Porcellanidae > Petrolisthes > Petrolisthes cinctipes. Next base: position 174,792 of record JAWQEG010002222.1, on the reverse strand, counting down.
AAAACCTCATATGCTCTGCGTACATCTCTAAACATGTAAATAAAGACCTAAACAATGCGTCTAAGTGGTTTTCAATGATAATAAACGTATTTCAGTGTAATTTTGTCTGTCTAGACTCTTTTGGAGTATAGTAGACAGCAGAGAGATACGAGAAACATAAGAAAACATCATGTAGTGGTGAGATGGGGTCCTTGTTGGTGGGAATAGGTCTAGGTACCACCCACCAGACACCACTACCACAGTCAAACCTTTTCTCAAGGACGTTAGCTTTCCATCGTTACCAACGCCAGCTCGCTAGCTACTCGCTACAGTTTTTTATAGGTACAGCTCCGGACAGATCAATGGTCCACACCCCATCCATCAGCTACTTGGTCTTGGGCCTGGTCGGATCTGGTAACAGTTGCAGGTGGAGGGAGGGGGGATGTTAGTGGGAGAGGAGGAGAGAAATGTGGGCGGAGCTATATAGGAGGGTAACGAATGATCAGGTAGAGAGACGTGTGTCAGGAGGAATGAATGAAGCATACACTGTGAACGGTATCGAATCACCAACAGTTTACAGCAGGGTTCTTCAATCTTTTTCAGTCGTGACCCAGTTTTTACTATGACATCATTCTCGCGACCCATACAGAAAGATATTTTACAAATTATCAGAATTATCAACCTAAGAAAATACAAGGCCAGACGCTGAAACATAATATTTACGATTAAAAGGCATTCTAACCAGAATTATAAACACTGCCTAACCTACCCTCCCTCTCTCTCACACACACTCATTCAAGAAGGCTAATATTTGTGTAATGATTTTGTTTTATTTATAATTAAATATATGAATATTCGATTATAAAAATATGTTAGGTGGATACATGTATGAACTTCATATTTATTTTATTGTCACGAATATTATTATTCTATTTTATTCATGTATTTATTTTTGTGAGCCTGCGACGCAGTTTGGAGGAATTCGGGACCCGTAATTTGAAGAACCATGGTTTAAAGGAATGCATACTGCATTAACGTAAGTGAATATAGAAGAGAAGAAATGTGATGATTTGAGGCGAGGGTGAGGGGGAAGAGGGTAAGAAAAATGAAGGTGATTAGTTGAAAAGTAATAACAAACAAATATAATTAGAATATCTGTTACATTATGTGCTTTAAATAAAGGCACTGTCTTTTGTTCACCATCGTAGTGGGATAGACTACTGAATATATATTATCCTTTGGATATTAGACAGCTATCCCTGTATTCCTTTTATCCCCCGTGCTTACCCCGTAGGGGAGTATTGCCTGTAATGATGTGGGCAATACTTTAAGGGTTTTGGCGCCCCTTCGGCCCCAGCCACTAGCTTACATTTCTTCAACTGTCCCTCCTATCTTCCTATTTCCTTCTTGCTTGCTGTCACACCTCTCTATCACCTTTTCTTGGTGCTATTTGACCTCGCTGTTGCGCCACCTAATATCAATCAAATCCCTCGTGCTTGTAGTCCACCCTATTTATCACCTTCTCCCAAGTCCAGCTGCTTTTTTTTTTTTTTTTTTTTTGGCCGAAGACGGTTTAATTTTCTAACTTTTTTAATAATCATATTTGTCAACAAATTCATTAAGCTATTTACCAGGATTTTTTCTTCTAAACATGCATTTAAAAATAATCGATGTTAAACTTAAATAGGCGCCGCTATAAGGCGTTTTCAATAAACTTGGTCTAATTTTATGCATAGGCTATATATATTACAGTATCTCTCAAGTAACTGGCAACCTTACACATCCTCCCTACTGTCTAATGCATGGAGGTATAATAATATAGAGGAGGCTGCATGAGCCGCTCGTCCTGTACACCCAAAGTGAAGCCAGGGGCGGAACCTATTACCCTACTCAAACTCAAAACATTGCCCTGGCCGCTATAAACCCACTATAATTATGCTCTTATTTTCTCATATTAACTGTAATTAGAGCCAGAAAGAGACTTGAATTTCTTCCATATATGATAACTGCATAAAATTATCCAATTCTGTATATTATCAAAAGTACTTAAACCCATTAAATACCGCTGTTTCCTAGAGCATTACCTCTTCTCGCAAACTTTTCCTTGGAGTATGAATGAAAGAATGAATGAATTAATGAATGAATAGTTTATTTTATGCAAAAAGCATAGTAAAAGAGAAGGTCATAGCTTACACACCAACCCACAGTCAGTATTATAAGGGTACAGAGAAATAAGAACAAGTACAGTTGCCCACACATGAATCTGGTACGCCTCGCTACTTGCGAGATACCTACAACGTGAAAGAAAGTGAGCAAAAGTTATAGTTTGTTGACAAGCAGATAGTAATAATTTTTTACTGTCTGCATGTCAACAAACTACATCTTTTTTCACTTAAATTTCCTTTCGTTGTAGCCACCTCACAAGTAACGAGCCATACCAGTTTCATGTGTGGGCAACTGTACAAATGCAAATAAAATTAATTATATAAAGAGTTCTGGTATGAGACTCTTGAAGGCCTTATGTCACTCTTTAAGTACAGTATATAAATAAGATTATATACAGTAAGATGTGTATAGTGAAGTGAAGATGTGTATAGTGTAGTGAAGAAGTGTGGTGTGCTGTGAAATGTGATGTGCAGTGAAAATGTAGCCTACATAATGTAGTGAAGATGTGTATTATGTAGTGAAGATTTACATAGTGAAGTGAAGATGTGTGTTGTGTATAGTGTAGTGAAGGTGTGGTGTGTTATGGAGATGTGTGTGTAGTGAAGATGTGTATAGTGTACTGAAGATGTGTATAGGGTAGTGAAGATATGTATATGTTACTGCAGATATGTGATGTGTAGTGAAGATGTGTATATTATGGTGAAGAGATGTGTAGTGTAACACCCAGAACTCATGTAATAGAGTTCACACTCAGGTGTAGTGTCTTGTATCAAACACATTTTACCACTTATAAGCCACATGAAATCTTACAATGATGGCTGGATGTTACTGCATAAAGTGTGTCATCACTTACTCAGTTTCAGTTCACTCTGATTCACACATAAACATTATTTTAATAATCAGTCCCAGGCCGTAATTATACAATTATAAAAACTCTTTTGGCACATTGGCTTAACTTAGACTACGGTACTATAACTTAGACCTAAGTTCTCAACAACCAAATATTCTACTTAGTAAACACAATTATAAATTTAATATCTCTAAAACATTATGAAATATGCTAAAACATTCATAATACAATCTCTCAACAATCGAGTTATCCTACAGGCCAACCCTAACTTGGGCACAAGTAGGTCACCCCATGGAGCCAGTTTATCTTTTACAACCCTGTCAATGCCATATATACGTGAGGTTATACATTAACAGTTAATATCACAACACTATAATAGCCTTGGCTTTGCACTTTTCGTGTGTACAGTATTAATATTTTACAGGACATGGGTACGTGTCACGGTGTGCGAGGCAGGTGATGAATTTCACTTCGTTGATTTGTCCATTTTTGTCGTATATTTTTCAGTATGACTTTCTTAACATACCTATGAAATGTAGTAGAAAGACTCCTTTCTCTCTGGGTACACCCATATGCTGAACACGCCAGCATTATTACAAAAAATGGCAAAGAATGTTGGTGAAGTTGATGGTCCGACATGATCAGCTGAGGTTTGTTTTGAGTCAGCCGACCAATAGCGAGTTGGCTTCACCTTTGTGACGTCATGCCGCCTCCTTTATATTATACCTCCATGGTCTAATGACTCTAATCCCTCTCTCGCTTGTCCTTCCCTCCTTTCTTACGGTTTATCTTTTCTTTCTCATATTTTTAACCTTCTCATTCGTTCTTAAACAGTTTTAATGACATAGGCCTTTCTCCCCTATCACTTATAGTCCAATTATATGATTCGAAAAACTGCGGCTGAGATTATGTTGTTGATCGTATTTTGGTTCTCAATATGTAGAGGTTGATTGATTGATTGATATTAGGCGCCGCAACAGCGAGGTCATATAGCGCCAGAAAATGGTGATAGAGAGGTGAGACAACAAGAAGGAAGGAAATAAAAAGAAAAGAGGGATAGTTGAAGAACTAAAAGCTAGTGGCTGGAGCCGAAGGGGCGCCCATCAACTCCTCCTCTTTCCATTAAAACCAACCCCAGCTCTCTAGGACACTCCATTGCCGAGAAATCAAGTGAGGAATGGAGGTCACTTTTCCCGTGAGAGCGAGGCTGCGTTCGCTTTGTGAGCGTGGCTGTGACTCAATCTAGCTGGTTGCACCCGCGGAGTGGAGGCTACAAGAGAGGTTTCGCCCGGCAGCGCGGTAGGATACACCGAATCGAACGAGCCCGTATTTTCTTCACTACGCCCAGCCATTGTCACGGTCAAGCACACACTGATTGAATGTGGGGATGAAAAGGTCTGGTGGTGAAGTATAGCCAGATCAAAAAAAATCCCGACAAATTTGGCGTTTTTTCCCATAAATTACCAAAAGCGGGATTTCCCGCTGCCCGGACTCTGTCGACAGAGCGGGATTTCCCGCTGCCCGGCCTCTGTCGACCGAGCGGGAAATCCCGCTGCCCGGACTCTGGGGGTTAAAGGACATAATGTAACAGATATTCTAATTATATTTGTTTGTTATTACTTTTCAACTAATCACCTTCATTTTTCTTACCCTCTTCCCCCTCACCCTCGCCTCAAATCATCACATTTCTTCTCTTCTATATCCACTTACGTTAATGCAGTATGCACTTCTTTAAACCAGGGTTCTTCAAATTACGGGTCCCGAATTCCTCCAAACTGGGTCGCAGGCTCACAAAAATAAATACATGAATAAAATAGAATAATATTCGTGACAATAAAATAAATATGAAGTTCATACATGAATCCACCTAACATATTTTTATAATCAAATATTCATATATTTAATTATAAATAAAACAAAATCATTGCACAAATATTAGCCTTCTTGAATGAGTGTGAGAGAGAGAGAGAGAGGGAGGGTAGGTGAGGCAGTGTTTATAATTCTGGTTAGAATGCCTTTTAATCGTAAATATTATGTTTCAGCGTCTGGCCTTGTATTTTCTTAGGTTGATAATTCTGATCATTTGTAAAATATCTTTCTGTATGGGTCGCGAGAATGATGTTATAGTAAAAACTGGGTCACGACTGAAAAAGATTGAAGAACCCTGCTTTAAACTGTTGGTGATTCGATACGGTTCACAGTGTATGCTTCATTCATTCCTCCTGACACACGTCTCTCTACCTGATCATTCGTTACCCTCCTATATAGCTCCGCCCACATTTCTCTCCTCCTCTCCCACTAACATCCCCCCTCCCTCCACCTGCAACTGTTACCAGATCCGACCAGGCCCAAACCAAGTCGCTGGTAGAAGAAGTGCAGACCCTTGATCTGTCCGGAGCTGTACGTCGACATGTCGGTTATTCGGAGCGAACCATTAATTTTTTTATCACCGACATGTCGGTCGATCGGTCCTAAGGGGTTAAACACCTTGGACCACAAGGCATACAAGCACTCACTAACATAGCAAACTACAGCTACTCACACAACACATTACCCAACATCTGGAAACATGGAAACATCATCACCATCCCCAAACCAAATAAAGACCCCACACTACCATCATCACACCGTCCCATCACCCTCCTTTGTACCCCCTCCAAAATCACTGAGCGCCTCATCATTAAACTAATCACACCACACATCCCCCTTGCATCTTCACAACATGGCTTCAGACCGCTACACTCAACAAACACCCTTCTTACAGACCTCACACAAAGAATTTTTGATGGCATCAACTCAGATAGACCCCCACACAGAACACTTTTAGTTACATTGGACATTAGTAAAGCATTTGATGCCATCCCCCGCCACAACCTCACAAACAAAATATACAACACAAACATGCATAATAACACCAAAAGATGGCTGGCCAGCTTCTTGGGAGGAAGAATGCTGGTCAGTCATCTATCATTAAAAACTTCACCAATGGTGTCCCCCACGGTTCTGTACTCTCACCCACCCTTTTCAACCTATACATGCACGACATACCAACACCCCAGGCACCACAAATACACATAGCCTCCTACGCAGACGACATAACACTCACATGTACACACAGAAACGCAGACACAGCCACTCTCATCCTCCAACCCTACCTCAACACACTGAATGCCTGGTTCACCACAAACTTAAAATAGCACCCACCATGTCAACTGTCACCCTTCTCACCAACTGGAATGCAGAACACCGCTACACACCACACCATAAACAACACACCTATACCATACACACACACACACACCCAAAATACTTGGCATAACATACAATACATCCATGACATTCAAACAACATATTACGGCCATCAAAAACAAATGCATGCAAAGACTTAAAGCCCTCAGATCACTTGCCAGCACAACATTCGGACACAACAAAGAAACCACAACCACAGTATACAAACAATATATTCGATCAGTGATGGACTATGCAAGCCCTGCCTGGGCTTCAAACCTCACTGAGACTCATCACAACACCCTTCAAACCATACAGAACAGAGCCCTAAAGATAATCACAGGCTGCACAGCTACCACACCTACAGACCACCTACACTATGAAACCAAAGTCCTCAAAATCAAGGAGGCACACAAACACTTGCTGCAGCCTCCACAAACCCACACCATCCACTACACTACATGGCACAACACCCACACATGCCAAGGAACATTAAAACAACACCCAGTACACGATACCATACACAAATACTATCATTTCTTACACCCTGTCCACCCCAAACCAATCTCCAGAAAAACATCCATACTCAAATCACTCATTAATCCATCCAAACACTCAAAAACAACACTCAGCTGCATGCACCACTTCCTGACATCCACCCATCCGAATCCTCCCTTCACCATGAGGACAGAGTCCACCTGGCCAGGCTGCGGTGTGGCCACCACCCGGCCCTTCTGACATACCAGAAGAGGCTGGATGGAGCCATTGCGGATGCCTGTCCGGGATGCAACACAGCACCACATTCTATTAAACACATTATTGAAGACTGCAACGCACACAACCACACTCGCCAACAACACAGCATACACTCTCTGAGGGCACTGTGGGAAAGCCCGGTTCAGGCCATGACCTTCCTCAGGAGCTCGGGGCTGCTCGGCCAGACAGCTTGAGGAACTTCAACAACAACAACAACTCAGCTCAGTTTATTGTTCACCTGCCATTATGCACTTGTCAGTCCAGGCTGAGACAGTCTCTCTTATTCCTTTGTTACAATCTGTTCTTTAAATATAGTTTGATACATTCTAGGAGTAAAAATGTAGTTTACATGAGGAAGCATCGCTGGCTGTTTTTATCCCTTTCATACTCTTAAAACAACTAATAACCTTTCAGTGAAATTATATAAAATACTAGCGGAGGTACCCAGTGTTGCCCGGGAAAGATGCACTCTGGAGTTTAGAAATAGTCAATATTAACTTTATAATATGTGAAAGCATTTCAGTCTTGTTGCATTAGTTAAAAAAGATCCGCGATCTCAAGCCGCTTGCCAGTTGCCAACTTGCCAGACGTACAGCCATGGCTGATAGTGCTGGACCAGGGTCCAAGGAGTGTTGGAGAGCAACTGAACATACTAAGAAAAACCCACTTTTTATAGACAAAAAGTATTTAATATGGACGTTTCGGAGGCAACTACCTCCCTCTTCAGCAGTACAGAGTTGAATGAAACATGAAAGGAAAATAAGTAGCTGACAGGGGGAGGGAGGGACAAGGTGTGTTCTGATGACAGACAGACCACACCTCACCTCACCTCACCCAACCGACCTGACCTGGCCATTCTTCAGGGACCCGACCCCACATCTGGGAGGGATTTGACCACTAGTGCTCTCATTAATGGATCTAGTTTGAACATACCTTCATTTAAGTTAAAGTTTTTATAGTGCTGTATACATACTGATTCTAATATTCTACGTTTCTTGAAATTGTTGCACTTAATTATCATTTTACCAGAATTCCAATCAATACAGTGGTTGTTGTCATATGCATGGACATAGTTAGCATTATTTGTGTTACAATTCGTCATATCTCGTTTATGTTCTTTCATTCTAACATCTAAAGATCTCCCAGTTTCACCTATATAAACTAAGTCACAGTCTTTGCAAGGAATTTTGTATACTCCTGCTTGGGGCTGAACAGTGGCATTATTTCTTACAAGAGTGGTTTTGATGCTAGAAGTATATTTGAAGGCTATGTTTACATCAAGTTCTCTGCTAACTGACTGAATTTTTTCCAGACTTTTTACATAAGGAAGACATAAATAAGGTTTCTTTTCTGACTGACATTTAGGAACATAGAAGGTTTTCCTAGCCTTATAATAAGCTTTTCTGATAAACCAATCAGGATATTTCAAGTTACGGAATATAATCCAAATTTTGCTGTTTTCTACCTCTAAATTTTTGGGGCTACAAATTCTTAATGCTCTGAGAAACAAGGTAGATATGACAGACATTTTGATAGAATCATTATGATAAGAGAAAAAATGAATGTACATATCACAATGAGTGGGTTTCCTATAGACAGTGAAAGTAGGGAAGTCATTAATTTTAGTATAAAAAGTGGGTTTTTCTTAGCATGCTGCTCTTCACGTCATTGTGAATTACCACTCCAACTGAACATAGTTTGAAAAAGTTAGTTTGGAAAATTGACTTGTTCGAACTCTGTTCAGTTGCTCTCCAGCACTCCTTGGACCCTGGTCCACCACTATCACCCATGGCTGTTACATTTGGAGTGCGTTTTTAGCGGCTCGAACGGAATAAATCTTTTCGAGCGGTACATTTGGCGCGCGATTTTAGCAGCTCGAACAGAAAATTTCCGCTCGAGCAAGATATTCTTTATCGTTTTAAGGGCAGTGTACTGGTTTTTTGAGCGAAATATTTTGGTCATGGTGAAATTGAGTTAAGCACATTGAAAAATAATACGATGTTATGGCAAGCATTTCCCAAAGTTTTAGAGCGCTACTTGTATTTTAACTGCGTGTTTTACCATTTAAAGGCCACGTGGGTGAAATGTTTACATCCGGACCTTTAAATCACACTCTTTATGTCACTCTCCTTTTTTCCTAATTTTTCTAGCTTTTTTCCCGATGTTTTACCGAATTTTTTTAGTTCATATGAAAGCGGTATCTGGCATCTTTACCCTCACTCCCCAAGGCCACTCAATCCTCCTTACTGCCTCAGGACAATGACGTAGTCATAAATCAAGAGATATCGGGATAGCACGTGCGTCCGAGCAGCTACCAACTCGCCCTTGTATACTACTCTTACGTGCTATTTATCTACTTCTATTCTTGGCTACGGACTTCTTCAGTATGCCAAAACCAAAGAAGAACGTTTTAGCTCGCCGTCAGTATGCGAAAAAGGCTAGTGAAGCTGCAGCAGAAGCAAGAAAGAAAGATGAACCTGTTGCTTCCACGTCCACGCCTCCCTCTACCCACCCGTTTCCCCTACCACCCACGCCACCCTCAACCAGTTCACAAAAAAGGAAATAGTTTTTGTTTTAGACGAAGAAAGCACGTGTGAAGGCAAGGAACTATCATGAATCATAGTTGAAGAAGGTAATGTAAATGATATTGTAAAGAATATGGTATGTTCAATGTGTTTCAGTGAAAAAGTGGCCCTGAAATTTACTCACCACCAAATTGACACTTATATCAGTGTGAAGTGTGAGTGTGGCCACATTATCTCTGATATGCAGAAAAGTAAAGACGTAAAAACAAAAAACTTTCATCCACTAACAATGTTGTTTGTGTATTCTGTGATGCTACTGGGTGTTGGATACGATGGTGCGAACAAAATAATTTCTTTTCTTAGCTTGAAACATTTTACCCAGAGTACGTACATTCGGTATGCTAAACATATAACAACAAATGCCATTGATCATACAAAGAGTGTATTAGAAAAATGTAGATCAGCTGTGTTCCAACATTATGAAAAGAAGGGGTTAGATGATGGTTGTGTAAATGTGGACGTAACTTTTGATGGGTCGTGGCACAAACGAGGACACAGATCTAACTTTTGTATTGGAGCAGTTGTAGACGTGGACTGTGGACTTGTGTTAGATTATTATGTGTGCTCCAAGGTATGTAGTATGTGTTCAAATAAATATAAAGCTCTGAAAAATGGGAAAATAACAGAAGGTGAATATGTACACTGGTGGGAGGAGGAACACCATGAGAATTGCGATGAAAATTATGATGGGGCCTCGGGGGGAATGGAATCAGCAATTGCAGTAATATTATGGGAAAGATCTACAAACTATAATATGTTATATGGTGCTAGTTCTGCATATCGTGCTGTGTGTGCACTGAATAATGGAAAAGGCCCCTATGGCGAGAAGAGAAAAGTTCAGAAGGCAGAGTGTATAAATCATGTGGCCAAGCGTCTTGGCACTGGTTTGAGTGGACTAAAAAGCCCGGAAAAGCCAAGGTGGAAGGAAAAGGTAAAATGGGAGGGAAACACAGGCTAACAGATGTAGTAATCGATCATTTACAATTCTACTTCCAAGTTATCCTGAATAGAAAAGTTGGCACAAGTCCTCGTGAAATGAGGGACGAGATATTATCTACTTATTATCATTGCACGTCAACAGACGATAATCCCCAGCATGATTTGTGTGCAAAAGGGTCAAATTCATGGTGTTTTTATAATAAAGCACTTGCAGTTGGAGAAAAACCTAATTCCCATACAAAAATGTCCGTATACTTTCGCCTGGAAGACCCACAGCTCCAACAAGTGAAAGCGGTATACGAACGACTTACCACCGATGATATGATGAGCAGATGCCTTCAAGGACTTACTCAGAATAGAAACGAGCACCTACACTCCAGAATCTGGAAGGTCAGCCCAAAACATCACTGTGCTTCCAAAAGAATGGTGGACTTCGCCACTGCAACTGCAGTGTGCACATACAATGTGGGCTACATTGGAAGCAACTTCACTGACCTTCTTGGTATCGAGTACACAGTGTCCATGGATAAATATTTAAAAGCAAAGGATGCATCAATGGACACTCCCTTCAGAAGAAAATCACGAAACAAGAAGGTACGCAGAGACCTGGGGCCGGATACTCAAAAAGTTCCTAAATTAGCCTTCCTATCTCACTTAGGAATGCCTAGTGTAGGAACAGGTTAGGAACTCCTATCTCGTTTCCTAAGTGCCCATACTCAAAACATTCTGGGGAGTTCCTAAACCCTTCCTAACACTTAGGAGTTCCTAAATCCTCTCGGAGTTTCTATGTCCTTTAGCCAATCAGGAAGGAGCTTTCAAATAGTTCCCGCTTTTTCCAGCCAATGGGGAAGAAGAATCATATCAGCTGTGTATTGAAAACACGTAATAAGAGCGCCTCTTATATTAAAGTGCAGTATAGTATTATATATATTAAGTTCATATCAATTACAAATGAAATATATCGGTAAATATTGAAAGAATTACCGTTATTGCCTACGTTTTTTCTACCTTCATTACCCACTTATTTAGACCATTCTAAAACTATTTTCCTCAATGGCATTTCCTCCACAAATGCCCCATTTCCAAGATAGGGCATATTCAAATGGGGCATTTTGAAATTAGCCTGACCTTACCTGACCTTACCTAACCTAACCTAGACCGCATCAGACTACCGGGACCTAACCTGGGCAAACTACGGTAAATTTACAGAAGAACTGGGTTCACTATATTGTATATTTTAGTATCATTACCCACTATTTTGGACCATTCTAAGACACTTTTCATCTATGGTGTTTCTCTTGGAGATGCCCCGTTTTCGAGATATGCCCCGTTTTACAAACATAATTTGGAAATTAGTCGGTATTTATTGAAAGAATTACCGTTTTGTAGCAGTATTGCCAGATCCGGCTAGGTCCCAGTACTTTGGCCCGGTCATTTTCTGTACTTTACCATGGTTATTTCCCGGTAGTTTGCCCAGGTTAGGTCCCGGTAGTCTGCCCAGGTTAGGTCCCGGTAGTCTGATGCGGTCTAGGTTAGGTTAGGTCAGGTCAGGTAAGGTCAGGCTAATTTGAATATGCCCTATCTTGGAAATGGGGCATTTGCAGAGAAAATGCCACAGAAGAAAATAGTCTTAGAGTGGTCTAAATAAGTGGGTAATGAAGGTAGAAAAACCGTACCCAATAACGGTAATTCATTCAATATTTACCAATTAGTCTGACCTTACCTGACATGACCTGACCTAACCTAACCTAACCTAGACCACAGCAGACTACCGGGACCTAACCTGGGCAAACTACCGGAACCTAACCTGGGTAAACTACCGGGATATAACCAGTATAAACTATCATAAAGTGACTGGGGCAAATTTCCGGGACCTAGCCAGATGTGGTAACACTGCGCGATCCTAGCCAAAACCCAGTTATTCTGTAATAATACCCAAACTACTGGGACCTAACCTGGGCAAACTACCGGGAAATAACCGTGGTAAAGTACAATAAATGACGGGGGTAAAATACTGGCACCCAGCCGGATCTGGCAACACTGCTGCAAAACGGTAATTCTTTCAATAAATACCAATATATCTCAGGAAGTATGGTTGTGTGCCAATAATATGCTTAATTTATGATTTGTTCTTGTGTGTCATTTTCCTCCTGTGTTACAGTATTTTATTTTATTTTTTAAAGTCAGCATTACACATGAAATCAATGTCATTGTGTACTATATAATTATATATCTTTGTTTTAAGCTTAGTGCAGTTTTGTATATTTTTCTGATTTAAAATCCCTACATGATTAGGTTAGGTTTTTCCATCCTCAAACTTACAATCTCTTCTCCATCCATCTTTTCAAGCTCAGTCTCTCCTCCATCCCTCCTCTCCAACCTACAATCTTTACTCCAAACTTTCCCTTACACTAATCATATGGTGTGGGACCAATGCACGGTAGGCTGTACTGTATATTTAGTGCTGTCTTCTTTACTTGCCTGCACATCTCCACTAGCACAGTGGAAGTGTTATACATATTTTGCCTTTGCAGAAACTGTGATACTGTGTCAACTCAGGTTTATTTATTTTTTCCTTTAAACAAAATGTGATACTTTATGTAACTCAGGGTTATTTTTGTGTGTGCTACTTTTAGGCTTAATTATGTAGGTTAAGGAAATATAGATATATACAGGATATATTTTTAAAATTTTTTATTACTGGATAAATATATTGAAGAATTGTTAATGTGAGCATTAATTAAAAAAGTTAAAAAAATTTGCCTTCTCATGATCCAACTCAGAGGTAAATAAAAACAAAAAAGACATCTTACTTAAGTCACAGCCTACACAGTGAGACAACTGCAAAAAGAATCCTTTTTATGAAAAAACATTGTTTTTTCTGATAATATATGCACCACTGAGTTCACCACTCTGCTCACACTTGCTTGTGTCACTCCTGCTGTATCCCCAATTACACTTTGGAAGGTCCCACTCGCCAACAATCGCAGAGTCACTAACACTTGAGTATGTGTTGGTATCGCATGAGACCTTCTAGTGGGTCGAGCAACGTGTGGTTCCAGTTCCTGGCACAAATGTATTATTTCATGCCGAGGAAATCTATAGTAGCGCAGCAAGTGTTCATCACTATGATGTAGAGGGTCTAGCATATCCTTGTAGACTCTCTCACGCCTTAGCTGACGCCTATTTTCGTAGGCAAACCAAAGTTCCATCACTGCACTAGTCTCTTCACTCTCTTGCCTCTCCAACAACAACAAAATAACACGTTTGTGTTGGTGACTTCAAGTGTCGCGCTATCAATTTTCACAACTTTTCTACGGTGACGGAGTTCCTAACTCACTTAGAAGGCCTTGGGGGTCTTCCTAAATCCAACCGATTTAGGAACAATAAAAATGGCGTCCCACAGTGTCGATATTGCTTTGAGTATGAGTTCCTAGCTCGACTGGGGAAGTTAGAAATTCCTAACTGAGATAGGAATTCCTAAATTGTTTTGAGTATCCGGCCCCTGGAATACGCTGCTGGTGCGTTCTGACGGCCGCGACGTTCAGACAACCCAACAAAAAACGGCGTTTTCCACGAATGTAAGTTTTTCTTCTTTAAATCGTTACTGTATTATTATTTTTTATCCGATTTACTTCATTTTTGTTTCATTGTCTTTTTCAGTTAATGTTCTATACAGTTGATGCAATATATTTTACATTGGCAAAAGATAAATATTTTTTTTGCATGCGTTTTTGCAAATATTTTGAGTTCCTACACCTTCCATTGGTTTTTATTTTTTTAACATGCTAATATTACATATTTGGAAGAACTGAACCATCAGATATATTTGGGAATAATCAATCTCGTCACTGCTCAAATTGGAATGGTGTAAGTTTATTCGTTTATATGTTATGAGGAGTCAAAATTAAGGTATTTTCGTTAGTGTATTTCTTGTTATTTATTTTTTGAAATTTTTCTATTTCATGTATCGTTCTGTAACTTTCTACTCACGTAAATAGGTACCATACCCTGTGTTCATTAAAGTTTCAAGTAATAAGTTACAAAAATTCATTAACTACTACAAATATAAGCACATATCATATAAGAATATTTGACATTTTAACATAATTTTTACATCAAGTTACGTCATAAGAACCTTTGCCGGTGGTGTTGATTCAGAATATATAGTTTTAGGAGTGAAACAGTTTGTTTTTAGCGGATTTATAGTAGATGACATAATTTTTACGTCGAGTTACGTCATACCAAAACCTGCGCCTGGTGATGTCGATTCAGAATATATATGGGTTTTGGAAGTAGATGTAACCGTTTTCGAGTTATAAGAGGACAAACAGGGACGGATTGCCATTTGTAGTATGGATAGGAGTCAGTTTCATGCTTTACAGTTTGTAGCATCAGACATTGCTTTAAGTTTTGAGGCCATTGAGTCTATTTTAAGTTGATATTTGAACAACTGGATATTGATACAGGTACACAGAGAAACTAATGCCTTTTACCCTCTTGAATGATGCCTGAAGTCAAAGTACTATAAATGCAATAAATAGGATGCGAGGTGTCTCTAAAAGAAATATTATGTTATGTTTCATATTTACTTGTAATGAAATTGAGATAGGATTATAATGGTAATATTTGCCGAAGCTAATGATTAAGATTCATGTTGATAAGTCAAATGGATGTATCGAGTATTTTGGTTTTTAAAACGCATTTACACAAGACTGAAATAAGTGAAGCTTTATAAGATCTCAATGTTCTAATCACAAACATACAATGGCAAAACATAGTTACTGAAAAGGAAATGTTAGGCTACACACGAATTTAATTATATAGTTATTGACACAGTATATTCTTTTCCAGATCTTGCCCCTTGTTCCATATGTCTCGACTGGAATATATACACAGCAAGAATACTTTAACGGTGAAGTGAAGGTGATGGGATGGCCGACACTTGGGTCAGATCATTGAGAAATTGTCTGTAGCTGATTTGTCCCATATTCCAGAAATGTCTGTTGAAGTCATTATCAAAGTTTTCATCATCATCTCTTTCATTTTCTTTGTCAATATCTGTGAGGAAGGAATTGTTAAACTTGTAATACTTTTTGAAGGGAATTCCAGCTTTCTTCATTGTGTTCAATGCTTGAGGTTTCATAGCATCAGCAAAAGTGAACAATAGATAGATGTTCTCAGTAATGTTATCACTGAAGATAGCGCGAATCTGGTCACTTATGTATTGCTGGGTGCTCGTCAGTCTGCTTTGGGAGGCGGGAACAATTAAACAGATGCTATTGAGGTAGGTTATGCTGCCAGAACTACGAGTTGCAAAGAGATTTTTAATATGAGATATGATTTCATGGTCTCGAGGGATACCTCCATGACTGCCAAATCCTGGAGTGTCAATGAAGGTGAGTGTATAGGGCACCAAGAACCCATCTTGATAATGAAGAGTGTAAGAAGTGACATGGGTAGTCTGGCTCTTTGACTGATTATTACAGTTCGATTCTTTTCCAAGCATAAATCGAAAAGGATCATCCCAAGTAACACCAAATATATAATTCATCATGGCATTAAAGAAAGTTGTTTTACCCACTCCAGTTTCTCCGAGCAGTATAATAATTTTCTCAGTGGCAGCACATTTCTGTCCGAGTTCATATCTGGCCAAACCCTCTTCAGATCTACTGACAGTGAGATTGAATGGTGGCTGATATATGACGGGAAGTCCAACACTTACAAGTTGAGAAGAACGAATTAATTCTTCCTTCAATTCTGTGGATGCTTTACTACCTGCATTGGCAATAAAATAATTGGGTTGACTGTAGCGACTCCGTCCTGCTGGATTACAATTGGCGGCTACAGTAAAAGTGAGAGGTGAATCAGAACTGATGGTTAGTGTACAAGAGTAATAATCCATAACTTGATCCTTTTTTGTTATCCATTCTTCACCTTGGGACTCTTTTTTCTGCCTTACAGTGTAGTTTTTAAGAGAACAAGTGGGAGCCATGATCAATGGTGGTGACCAACGGAGCTGTACAGTAGTGGGCGAGATAAGATGAACTGTTGGTATTCCTGGTGGGCTAGCTGGCCTTGTCTTGACTTCAGAGATATCTGAGCAGGTACTGTAGCCTACCTCACACCAGACTTGCACGGCAACTTGGTATTTGGTGTTGGGCGTTAGATTACACAGTGTAGTGTGACAAGTGTCACTCCAAACAGTGTTAGCACTTTGGTCTGATTCTGATTCCTTATAAGTGACACGGTACATCTGAGTTGGGGCAGCACCATGTTCTGGTGGAGACCAGCGAATAGTGACACAGTCATGCCAGCTCTCATCCTCTGCAACTGTAACTTTACCTGGTGCTGATGGCAACTGATAATCTTTACTCTTGCATACTCCATCTTCGTAGTGTAAGATAGATACACTTAATTCTTTTGCATCAGTGGGTTCCTGCATGGCTATGAAACTGGATGATGTCTCATCTTTATTGTTGATAGCAAACATTTTAAAAGATCGTAATATTGAATTCACATTACTTTTACTGTAAATTAGACCTGGAATCATAGATGTCTCCAACATGTGTTGGCAATTCTCGCCTGGTTCTTTGTTCCAAATATACTTTTTCATGTTCTTCAATTGAAATCTCATTGATGGGATATAAATAACTAAACAGAGTACATGTCTGTTCGAGGGACTCATTACCATCTTTTCAAAATCCCCCATAGCTGATGCAAATGTAATTTCCCGCAGGTATATCAAGTATTCATCGAGAATTTTCAACTGAACCTCTTTCTTGTCTATCCATGAATTAAGGAAGTGGTTGTTAAATGGGGATTGTTCCTTCCTCTCTAGCAACTCAGCCAGGCGAATCTCTTCCTCCCCACCACCTCTAATAGTTGGCAGCAGCGATAACAAACCTCCCTGGAAGCTATACTTATAATCTTGTATCAGAGAAGAAAACTCTGAAATTTCTTGACAAATTTTTGGACAACTGTTACGAATGTCAGAAGTTGACATATCATTACATCTTACTCTGAAGTTGTGTAATGTCTCCAGGGTATTTTCTGTATCACTAATTAAATGGTTGCTAATTTCTCGCACTAATACATTTGCCTTGCTATCAAGTAGAACTAGAGGAAAGAGTGTAACTTTGACTGGCACTGCATTCTCTCCAGTTTTTCCGAGTAATTTCGGCAACTCTTTGTAGATTTTCACTGCATCTTTGTATGTTGTAATATTTTCTGGCAAGGCGAAATCTCCGTAAAACCTACATTGCATATTGTCGTCCATCTGTTCATCATGATCAGAAGAATTGTAGTTTGCGTCAATACCTATCATTTTTATTGTTGCCTCTAAGTTAACGGCTATGGCCTTTTCACTCTCTGAATACTTAAAGATTCTATCAAACACAAAGAAGGCATTAGCTCCGTATTCTATTCCAGTGACAACATGTGTTGCAAACCCTTGATCAAAAACCTGAGGGTGTGTGATACAACCAGGCCCAAGGCGCTCCATAGTGAGTTCCTCTGCCATTGTGGTACATTTGTACTGCAAAACTACTCGTTGTGATCTTCCGGTCAGCTGTCTGTTGTTCAAGAACTTTGCTGCTCCCGAAATATCCACAAGTCCTCCCATATAACTTAATTTAAGACTACCAGATATGTCAAGAGCTGAAGCACAATCACTAAAGGTATTAGAGGTGATAACATGGAAATCTGAATATGATAATCTTTGTTTGTGAGTGACTTTGTCAAGATCTTCTTTGTTCCATAATGTCACCCCAGATATTATCTGCTCACTTCTCATGTCATATAGTGACCCCAGGTGAAATGGTCTGCCTAGAGCAGCCACTGTGTACACTTTGTTAGAATTGGCCATCTTGTAGATCTTGAGTGTCGAATATCAATGAACAAGACTTACTATTTGACACATCTCAAAAACAACACATTTATAATTTCTGTAGTAATCATATCTCGCATCTCTTTTGCATTAAGATGATACTGGACTCCAGGTTTGAGTAAAATTGAATATGTTGGGAAAACGTTGCCACTGGTGATGACACAGTTTTCTGAAAAAAAAAGTAAAAAAAAAAATTAATTAGTACTCTCTTTTGTTTCATATAATCATTGGAGCAGGATATTTTTAGTATATTTTAATATTTACTATTAACTTTATGTTGTAAAGGTATGCAATGCAGGTTATTAAGTGATATATAATAATAAATGACTGATAGAGAGTGGCTCCAAAATATTCATTAAGGGATCCCGATATGTAGTCAGAAAATTTGAGCTTTGTGAATCATCCAAACTCTTGTCACGAAACACCATTTCTATTGAAGGACCTTGCTTCGTGGCATAATCATGAGGAATCAGAAGCCACCAAGTCTCATACACGATCACATGGTCCTGTTGTAGTCAGAAAATTGGAGGTTAGGGAGTCCTTCAAACATTGCCACGAAACGCCTCCTATAATGAAGGAGCTTGTTTCGTGGCTTAGTGAGTAGGAATCAAAAGCCACCAAAATTTATACATGATCATAGGGTTCTTAAATATATAATCTTATATAAGAAGGCACCCACGTAAAATATGTCTTTAGACCAATGTTTTCAATTGAACGAATAACATGGAGGCATTTATTCAAAATATCACAGTCAGTTGGAATGGAAGACCTAAGTTCATACAAGGCACTTTGACTATCCATGGAGAAATTTACACTTTTTTCCTTTACCAGATAGAATATACAAGCCTTGTAATATAGCATATAGTTCTGTCCTAGTGAAGGACTGGTGAGCAGGAAGCTTTTTTAACACTTCAAGGTCCGTCTACTGAGTCTGGGATGCATATTTTTCTTACATATATTCACAGCCCGTTTTATTGCCATCAAGAGACCCATCACGATATGTGTTCAATCTGAGCATGAGGGTAACTTGATAATTTGTTCAAGAAGTGAGCTTTCAGTTCGTTAGGAACAGTGTTTTTCCCTACATTTCACAATTTTTTTCACATTAATTAATATTCCCGTGTTTCTTCTCATACTTGTTTTTTATATTTCACATTCATTTGGACAGAGATACTACTGGATGCACATCAATATAGACTAAGATAAGAATAAGAATAAAATATATATATATGAAAGTTTGCTTTATTTAAACTCGCATTAATATCGCTTGACCCTGCGCCTTGTGCACTACTTGCATTTTTTTTTTTTTTAGATCTCTTTCAAAAGTAGTTTATTACAACCCCCTAATCAAATGTATTGTCCACAAAAAATTTGTGTTGATAACTCAAAGGACCTAGAAGTAGTTAAGTTCGGACTGACAGACGGACGGACATAGTTACTTGGTGAAATAATATATACCATAGAAAGGCGTAGATGATTATTTGTGCATGTACTGGGGTATATGTGGAGAAGTGTGTGTGTGTGTGTATTGTATAATTTATAGTGTTGTGGAGCTCCAGTGAGTGACTGTTCCCTCTCATTTATTTATCTCCGTTCCTGCCCAGGAACTGGATTCACTTGTGTCACCATTGTGATCCTGTCTTGACGGACAAATTCCCCCAATCGTGACGTTCTCGTTGAGCTTTCATGACTCGGTCGATCATAATAAACTTGTAACCGTTGTGACACATACAAAGGCACTACTGTGAGCGCCATCTTAACGGCTATCCTGACAATCAAAGATCGTGATTAGATATCAAGACAGCATCAATAACTGGATAAGTGGCATTATCATGTTGGCTTTCATGACTGTGTGACCGGGGCTCAAAAAACTTAACGGTCATTTAAAGCTAGGTAAATACATGCGCAGCTCGAGTTAGTAGGACTTTCTTAATTTTAAGAGTTAGTAACTATAGCTACGAGTTATTATGAGTGCCCCTACACAGAGTCACTACGCATTGGCTGAAAATTCAAATTTTATGATAGGACTTGGTGCTATGAGCTGTGAACCAGTTGCAAAAGTCGTTTTGAGTTGCTGCGAGTTTACAATGATTTCCCTACGAGATGAGGAGGCAGAGGTTTTGGAAGGAATAATGGTATAATAAGAGTAATGAGGTTACAGGGAAAAAAATTAGTGAAGAAATGAAAAGGAGGAATAGGAGAGATATAGGGGATTAGAAGGATAGAACAGAATGGGCAGGAAAATGGAGGTGGTTGATATATTAGCATGAGGGGGTATACATCAATGGTGGTGGTTGGTGAGGGAGAGGGATGTGGTGGTGGAGGACGTGGTTGGGGGCTGAGAGTGGAGGCTGGTGGAAACTGATGGAAACATTCACACTTTGAGTCCGGTCAATGCACATGTGACAGGCACATGTTCTGTCGCAGTGAAGATCGCGATCTCCCATAACGTCAAGATGCAGTCCATTCGGCAACCGGATGGCAGACACTTTACGACCGACCGCATTATAATGAACCACGGTGGGCAGTATATCTCATCATAACATTCCTCTACCACCGGTTCACCTATGTGCAATATTATCTTTCTTGCATTTTGGGTGAGGCATATAAGTTGGGAATGTTGGGCCCGGGCACTGGGTTGTCCTGGTTCAGAGGAAATGCTGTTTCGAAGGCAAATGAGTTCACCTTTTAGTGGTTGATTGATTGATTGATTAATACATCCTACGGGGCAACAGCTAGGGTCATATACCGCCCAACATAATATTAAATTCTAAGGATTTTAAAATATGGTCCTTCATATCATTAATTTACACACATTAGCCAGGCTTCACTACACCAAAAGGAACAAGCAGTATGATTAAAGCCATATTTTTGTCATCCAAGCGGGGTTGGAGCAAGCACTTTCTGACGACAAAAACACAGTTGGTAATGGTCCGAGTTAGTTTACCACATCACTGACATAACTTTGATTGATGGTTGTTATTGTTATTTGTGATGGTATTGTTGTTATTGTGGTTTTACTTTGGGTACAGAGATCTTTAATTAGAGCCTCACACCATCGCGACGCTTATCTTTATTTTAACTTTATTAAAGAAGAAGCTTGGAGTAGTAGCGACACATTTCAGCAACAGCACTTTCTCTCATCTTGCCTAAAACAACACACACACACGCACACACACCCGCACACAATATAGTTACTAAAAATTCTCTCACATACTGATGTCCTTTCTATTACATACACACACGCACAGTAAAGCCTTGTCGCTGTACACACACACTGTTCTGGAATAAAAGAGTTAATATTAGGAATACGCTTTGATATGATTTAATATAACCACAGAGAAGGCCAACTGATTTCCAAATAAAATCATCACAATTAGGTACACAGCTTCATATCTTGAGGTTAGGTGAAGGAAAAAAGAAGAAAAAAAGATAAATTGAACACTTATAATGAAAATATGGCTATTATACCAATCCTGACATCTTGAAATTTCAACGAAATTTCATGGTTAGGTATATGTTTGGTAGAGAATCAATAAACTGAGTAACCAGATTTTTCTTTAATAATATTATTTAGGATAAGACCTCTGCAGCAGTATAAGCACTGGTAGAAAATTGTAAGCACTGGTAAAAAAATTGCTAGTTTAATTACTTATAAATTATCCTTTTTGTCTTCCATAATGATATGTACAAAAACTATCCAAACAGCCTATACCTCCTTAAATAATACTACAACATCTTATTACAACATTATTATTGTTTATCTAGCACTGATTGCAAGTTACATGCACTAATTAAGCCAATTTCAATTATCTGTCCTCCATATTGTTGTTGTCAGCTGACTACCAAGCGGCACCAAGACTACTCCCGAGCAGGGTTGCTTTGGATGCGAAGACAGGTTGGTTTCAGCGGCTACCACTTGGCACGGCTTCGTATCCATTTGACTGACAAAATCAGTACAGGGCGATATCGCTTCGTTTCACCAAGCGATCCTCGTGGACGACAAAAACACGACTTAAAAGGACATATCATCTAAAACTCACCTTTTTTCTAAAATAACCTGATTAAGTTAAGTAAAATATATAAAAGATTCAAAATGAAAATCATTGGACTATCTAAATAAAAATGAAGCCATAAATATCACAATATTCACAATTTGTGGAGGACCCAAGCCTTCTCCACAAAGGAGAGGGTGCTCCCTCCCTCACTACAAGCCTCCTCCCCGAGCACCTGGGAGAGACTGTAAGAACCGTCCACTTGGTACTCGGAGAGGTATCTACAACAAAGGTCCCGAAAGCTGGAACACTCCTTAACCCTATCAGCGCTGTCTCAGATAGCAATCGTTGCTTTGCAACCCTTGGGCTGTGGCCAGTACACTGAACGATAGTTTTGAAACACGAAAGGTTTTGGTCCGACAGAATGTAAACAATGCCTAGGACAGCGACAGTGTTACACTTGCTGCTTGGCAAGGTGTAGACTAGTCCGCTCATTATACTATAAATGATTCCTTGCACTTACTTTATATTTATATTATTATTAAATATCTGGTAAATAACAGTAATTCTTTTTTTTTAAATATGGTAATGAGAAGAAATGGTGAATGTCACTGCTACTTACATATACCCTATTTACTTGTTATATGTGTAGCCTAATATGTATATTCGTCGTGTATTGAATATATATAATATATATATAATGTTGTACAGCCCTATTTTTTTTATAGTGTTCTTTTTAACACTTTTATAAATACGTAGCTATATTCACAATATTAAAGATAAATATATAATCAACACTGGAGGACACTGTGACGGACGTTATAAAAATAACTGGCTAAATAGGCTGTAATAAATTTGCCATGGGATGCGCCATACTCTATCCCGTCCAAGCTGATTGGTCAGTTTCTCCAGGCAACCTCCCGCTCCCGCTTCCCTTTGCCGTGACAAAACATTGCATTTCTCCGCTGTACAATTTGTTATTTTTTCTTGATGCCTCACTTATTTCGCATAATATCTACTTGGCACTTTGGTAACCTGACAGAATAATGATAGAGGATTACTTTTATCGTGAAAAAATATCCATAGCATTAAAAATAAACGATAAAATACGAGTTGAAGTGAAACGAGCAGTTAAAATTGTTTATACCACTTTTTTTATATGGCAATATTTATTTACAATTATTACGCTACTATGACTAAAAATGGGTGGATGATGTAGAGAAAATCCTCCTGCATGTCATGGTGGTATAAGATTGTAGATAAGACATAAATTATTGCAGAGAACGTAATTTTAATGTTAAGATGTCACTTGACGCTCCAAGGTGCACCCAGCGTTGCCAAGTGCAGGGAAATTTCTCTGTTTTAGGGAGTTTTGGAATCCACACAGGGAAATAATATACAGTTCGTTCACGAGTAAATAAGGAAATTTCTACCAGATGAAATACCAAAAAGGCCATCAATATTCAAGAGTAAACTAGGAATAATTGAGGTAAAAAGGGAATTTCTGATGTTGAAGTGAGCGAAATTTCATCAAGCAGACCTGGCAACACTGTCACTGGCGACATTCACATGAGCACGGGAAAACAGGTGCACCCAGTGTTGCCTGGTCAACTTACGTCATCTGACTGGTAACACTGTGTGGGGAATGGTGGCATTCTAGGTAATATAGATTGTATCATTTCCCTCTATTATGTTCCACCTACTCTGATTCCTCACTAAATAAATTTTACCGGCTCAAATGGCATAAACATGATACGTGGTCACGAATCTACGAGCTCGGGTGTACAGTCTATATCAAATTTTATTGAAGAATAATACAGCTAACCAAACACACCCTATCCCATTGATGTATGGAAGGTAACTGACGTTCTAATGACAAACTGGCAACTCATATAGCCACAAGTCACACCACCTACCACATCGCTATGTCAATTGTTAATGTGTTTTTCATGTTTCGAAACAAAAAAATACCCAAATCGCTGTAATTTGATACTGAGCCGATTTCAACCCAGTTTTTTCGCTCAGAGTGATTATTGGTTATATTCTCTGAGTTTTGGTAGTACCAAATGTTAAATATTTGGCTTTTATAAGAAAACAGTAATTATTTGTGGAAAAGCTATTGATGGTATCCATAAGTCACTGCCTCGGAATGAATAGCGTTAAGAAGATGCCGCTCTGTCAGAGGGACCAGATAATCATCATGGTACGGAGGGGGAGCCCTCCCACAGAGCTTGTTAGCCCCGATGGCGTCTTATCTCTCCAGCCAGCAGGTACGAATGGCAGCATCTATGTAGGGTCTACTGCAGGTAAGGGTTTACGCCTGGCAGGAGGCCGAGAACTGGAGGCTGCAGCATTAGCCAGGGCATCAGCCCACTCATCCCCATCGACACGCACAAGAGCCGGGACCCAATAAAATGTGACTCTGCGGCCAGGACGTCCCAGGAGGATAAGCCACTCGAGAATGGCCAACACCAGGGGATGATTAGAGAAAAACTTGCCCAAGGCCTGCAAGACTATACAGGAATCACTAAAAATAGTAAAAGAAAGCTGAGGGAGAGTAAAAGTTACTTTGAGGGCATATAAAAGGACCGAGAGCTCAGCAGTAAAACTTGATGACATAAGGGAGCCTCCCGCCTCTACAAAACTCAGGAAAAACAGCTCCAAAACCAACTCCAGCATCAGACTTTGACCCATCTGTGTACACAGGGAGGGATCTCCTGTGAATGGAGGCATGTTCTAAAAAGAGGGAGCGAGTCACTGGTTGAGGAAGAGATTCTTTCTTGTCTGAAAAGCAAGTACAGGTGTGAATTTCTGGGAAAAGCCATGGAACCACCCTGGGGACCTGCATAGGACAAATCTGGAAGTCTTCAATGCCCAACTCCTCCATAGCCTTTCTGACCCAGAAGACAAAGGGCTTGGCATGTGAGGATGTGAGAGATAATACTGAGACATAATATCAGATGGCACCACCAAGAGGGAAGGGAGTCAGGAAGACAATGTAAGCGCTGCCAACAACGAACGATCAATGACTGGAAATCAAGAGGTGGCTCATCTACGTCCACCAGGAGCCTGGGGATTGGGGACGGCCTGAAGGCTCTGGTCGCCAAACGTACCCCAACATAATGAACAAGGTCTAAGACTCTGATATCCGTGGCAGAGGAGTACACCTCACACTCATAGTCGAGTTTTGACCTAATAAGAGCATGATATAGGCAGAGGAGAGTGGCCCGATTAGCTCCCCAGGATGTATAGCCCAGGACCCTCAACAGGTTAAGAGCCTGGAGGCAAGAGACCTTAAGTGAACGTAAATGGGGAACCCAAGTGAAACGTTTGTCAAAAAGGAGACCCAAAAATCGAGTCTCCTCAACATAACGTATCCGATAACCATACATGAATAAGTCCGGTTCAGGGTGGATGCCCCAGATGCGGCAGAAGTGCATAGCATCCGTCTTGGCAGAAGAGAAGTGAAACCCATGAGAACCAGCCCAACGCGACACCCTGTCGAGGGCAAGCTCGGGGGAGGCGATGGCTGAGTGGATAAAGTGACGGACTGCGAATGGCAACGGCCCTGGTTTGAGTCCACGAGAAAATGTCTGGGATTTTTTCGAGGTGATCTGATGGGTCCAAGCTGTTCGTCAACTAGCCTGGCTATTCCGACACATCAAGAAAATACCCCCTACATTGTCGTCAACTCACATCATAGAAGATGCCAGACCATATTCCAAGATGCTGTGAGTGACGGTGTAGCTGCTCTCTCCTGATAGTGACGTGTATAAATAAGGTGTCGCCATCTAGTGGGGCAGAAGAGAAGCTACGGTACCAACATCATCACGAAGCTCCACTGTTACATCTGGTGCTACACCCAATAATCTCGGGGACTTGCAAGAGTCACGGGCTACTGACAGCCTACAGTCCCGAGGTTGAGGTATAGAAAAAAAAAAAAAGCTGCATGCTCCACTCCACCACTGACATACTGGAAGTAGCAAACCAGACAGTCAGGTTATCAATGTTAATCGAGTTGTTGTTGAAGTTCTTCAAGTTGTCTGACCGAGCTCTTGAGGAAGGCTATGGCTTGAACCGGGCTTTCCCACAGTGCCCTCAGTGAGTGTATCTTGTGTTGTTGTGTGCATTACAGTCTTCCATAATGTGTTTAATAGAATGGGGTGCTGTGTTGCATCCTGGGCATGTATCTGCGATGGCTCCATCTAGTTTCTTTTGATATGTAAGAAGAGCCGGATGATGGCCGCTTCTCAACCTTGCCAGGTGGACTCTGTCCTCACGGGGAAGGGATGATTCTGATGGGTGGATGTCAGGGGGTCGTGCATGCAGCAGGGTGTTGTTCTTAAGTTTTTTTGATGGATTGGTGGGTGATTTGAGTATGGATGTGTTTTTGGAGACTGGTTTGGGGTGGGCAGGGTGTAAGAGATGATAGTATTTGTTTATGGTATCGTGTACTGGGTGTTGTTTTGATGTTCTTGGCATCCCTGGGAGTTTTTGCCATGAAGTGTAGTGGGTGGCGTAGGTTTCTGGAGGTTGCAACAAGTTTTTGTGTGCCTCTCATATCCAGGTGGCCCTTAATCTTGAGGATTTTGGTCTTGTGGTGTAAGTAATCTGTAGGTGTGGTAGCTGTGCAACCTGTGATTGTTCTTAGGGCTCTGTTTTGTATGGTTTGTAGGGTGTTGAGATGAGTCTCAGTGAGGTTTGAGGCCCAGGCGGGGCTTGCATAATCCATCACTGATCGGATGTATTGTTGATACACTGTGGTTGTGGTTTCTTTGTTGTGTCCAAATGTTGTGCTGGCAAGTGATCTGAGGGCCTTAAGTCTTTGCATGCATTTGTTTTTGATGGTTGTGATGTGTTGTTTGAATGTCATGGATGTGTTGTATGTTATGCCATGTATCTTGGGTGTGTGTGTGTGTTGTTTATTGTGAGGTGTGGTGTGTTCGGTGTTGTGGTTGGTGAGAAGGGTGACTGTTGACTTGGTGGGTGCTATTTTAAGTCTGTTTGTGATGGACCAGGTATTGAGTGTGTTGAGGTAGGGTTGGAGGATGTGAGTGGCTGTGTCTGCATTTCTGTGTATACATGTGAGTGTTATGTCGTCTGCGTAGGCTACATGTATTTGTGGTGTCTGGGGTGTTGGTAGGTCATGCATGTATAAATTGAAAAGGCTGGGTGACAGTACTGAGCCTTGGGGGACGCCGTTGGTGAAACTTTTTATATTAAATGACTAACCAACATGTGTAACATGGGCTATTCTTCCTCCCAAGAAGCTGGCCAACCATCTTTTTGTATTGTTGAGCATATTTGTATTGTATATTTTGTTTGTGAGGTTGTGGCGGGGGATGGTATCAAATGCTTTACTAATGTCCAGTGTGACTATGAGTGTTCTGTGTAGGGGTTTATCTGAGTTGATACCATCATAAATTCGTTGTGTGAGGTCTGTAAGAAAAGTGTTTGTTGAGTGCAGTGGTCTGAAACCATGTTGTGAGGATGCAAGGGGAATGTGTGGTGTGATTTGGCTGATGACGAGACATTCAGTGACCTTGGAGGGGGTGACAAGGAGGGTGATGTGTCAGTGTGATGAGGGTAGTGTGGGGTCTTTGTTGGGTTTGGGGATAGTGATGATGTTTCCGTGTTTCCAGGCGTTGGGTATTGTGTTGTGTGAGTAGCTGTAGTTTGTTATGTTAGTGAGTGTCTGTATGCCTTGTGGTTCGAGGTGTTTGAGGTGAATGTTACTGATGTTGTCTGGACCACAGGCAGGTGAGTGTTGGAGGTTGTGGAAGATGTGGTTTGTTTGATGGTTTGTGAATGGTGTATGGACTGAATCAGTAGGGAAGCGTCTCCTGCGTCTGATGACTCGTCGGTCTTCAGGGTGCGGGTGAAGGTGGCTGATGTGAGAAAGTGCTGGATGATGGTGTTTGCTCGTTGTTTATTTGAGGGTATAGTGTCTTTTGCTGTATGGCTGCATGTGATTGTGTAGTGTTGCTGTTGGACAGTGTGATGCTGTTTAGTGTTTTGTAAAGTTTTCTGGTGTTTGTTTTGTGACCAAATGTGTTGACAAACCTTTGCCAATTTAGTGTTTTCTGTTCTTTGATTTTGTTTATTTGTGTGTTTAGCGCTTGTATTTGGTGTGATGTGTGAGTGTGTCTGATGAGGCCTTGGATTTCTGTTGTAAAGTTGGGGTTATGTTTTCTTCTGTTGCCTCTAGGGATGTGTTTGTTGTCTGCGGTTTGTATGATTGTGTTGAATTTTTGTACAGTTGTGTTGATGTTTGTGACTGGTGACTTTTCTAGCATGGGAAGCCCTCTTTCCCCGAAATCGGGGCAGAACAGGGGTCGAAGCCCTAGTCTAGCTCTTCAGGTCTCAGAGACATGCTAGCCCCCCCACCACAGCAAGGTGGTTTCTGCTGGGGGGAACCTTTTTGGTGGACCAACAGCATCCCTGAGAAGAGGATTAGAGTTGAATTAAGCCCAGTCTTCCTCCAACTCTCTCCTCTACCTTCCATATGAGGCTTAGCGTATGCTTCTCTTCCTCTCACTATTCTTTCTTCAACTTTTTCCAGCCAATCCTATGTTGTCTGGGGCTAGTTGGCGGCTTCTTTACCATCGTTACTGCCCTTCTAGTATTAATTGTTTCTGTGTTATGAATCCAGAGTCCTAGATTTATGGGCTTTCTGTGTCTGTTTTTATGTTTGTTTGCCTGAAACTTAGGTTTCCGGATATGTAATTGAACCTGGGTCCGAGGCGTTCTCCTTCTCGGTGCTGCAGCATACTTTGTTCGAATTTGCATGGTTTATCTGGGAATTTTGCTGATTTGAATACAGTGGCCCCCTATTATGATGTGCTGTTATGCTCAGAGACCTAGTCTCTGACAGGCGTCATCAGTCAGAATTACGGATTACTGGTTTTCGTCGACCTGTTCTGCTGTATCATGGGGAGTTGCTGTGGTCTCGTGGGTTAGCCGCTTACGTTAGAGATGGCTTTGGTTGTTTTAGACAGAAAAAATTTGAATGAGATGTATCTCAGACTTAACAATTTTACTCATCAAGTGGTCTACCTTGAAGAGTGCAGTATTTGGGTCCGAGATTCTTTTCTCCCCTCCCTTGGTTGGAAACGGTGGTAGACTGATGTATGAGCCCGGTGGTAAGGCTGCATTGCTTGCCATTCATTTTGATAGGAAGTAGTCTAGGGAGTTTTATCGTTACAGCCCAAGCGTCATTATGAGCTTTTTTAGTGGGCACCCCTGAGTGCCAGGGGTCCAGCCAGTATACAGTTCGTAATAAAGCAGACCGGTCACGACCTTAAAAGGTGGGCTGGATGTTTTTCGTACCGTACCAAACACTCCAGCCCTTTTTTTCAATCATACAGAGGACGCAAACACAAGAAAATCACACACGAGTTGTGACATGACCATGCACAGCCACAATCAAATATCCACTGACACTTTCCTTCCATGATTAAGACTTTTAAAATTATTAAGGATATCTATGACCCGAAGTGTACAGCAAGTATCTTCAGGATGAGAGAGGACTATTCTACCAAAAGAAACAAGTATAAGATCTACAAGACCAGACCTAGACTGAATATTCGGAAATATTCCTTTACGAACAGAGTCGTCAACAACTGGAATGACCTCCCAGATTGGGTTACAGAAGCACCATCTGTAATAAGTTTCGAGAAACGTTTAGATTAATTTTGGGAGAAACAGGCACAAAGATTTAATTATAGAGAACCGATCTCTACCACACGCCAAACTCGCACACGTATCCCGAGTTCGGAAAGTGAAGATTCGGAGTCACAGGCTTAGCAGCCTCTTCCGGTAGCTACTTCTACGTGAGTAATAAAGAACAACACGTGTATCATTTTGCAGCACCTCATAATAATAATTGAGGGGGTTGAGTTGAGTAAGGTGTTTTATGATAATATTTTGATGATACTGATTTATTTGCACGATGGAAGGAAAGTATTGGTGGTTATTTGATTGTGGCTGTACATGGTACCATCCTTGACCTGGTGGTTATTAGGTCGTAAAGGCAGTGTGACTGGGGCTTTAGTTATTTGTCGGTGTAGACTACTCTTGTCGACTCTTGACTCGTCCAAGATTTGATACGACCTGCACGTTTACCACGAGTTAACTACTGGGGTGTCATCGTCAATTATTATTCATGGGAGACACATCAAGAGAGAGCACCCCTGCAGAGCCTCCAGCACACCAAAACAGTGTGTATGTGTGTGTGTGTGTGTGTAACCTGGTAAATTTTTGAGTAAGTAAGCTATACATAGCCTGCTTACATGCTGCAAGTTATTTTGATGAGTCACTTTGTGTACAACCAAAATTGGGTGGCACACAGTCAGTGATGAACGATGAGGCACCTTCAGTTTCAGATAATATCAAGTGGCATCTCAATGACAGAATGGTAACATCACATTTGATGGTAGTGACTGGCAGCACAGCGTTTGATCCCGGCCGTTCAAATTCCCATAAAAGTATCGACCCAATCTTGGGAGAAAAAGATATACAGCCACTATCAAATATCCATCGACACTTTCCTTCCATTGTAGTAAATATTTTGGTAATAAACAACAACACATGTATGATCTTACAGCACCTCATAATAATAATTGAGGTGGTTGAGTTGACGTAAGGTGTTGTATGATTATATTTTGATATGATACCGATTTATTTGCACGATGGATTGTGGTTATTTGATGGTTGGGTGCATTTTGACCATTAAAAATACAGACACAGTGGATATGAAATAATTATTTATGAATTCTTCTATTAATGACAAAGACAAGGGATCTTTTTCACGACACATGGAATATCGCCTATAGTACACAGTTGATTCGCTGACAGCAGTCTTCTTAAAAATGTAATTTTCTTCCAATTTTACTGATCCGCCTTTCCTTCTGTTGTCTTCGTGTTTGTTGTCCCACTTCTCCCTTATCCTGCCGTATCTACAGTATAGGCTCATCCATGCCTAAGGCAGTCTTCTTTCTCCCTCAGTCCCATGTTCCATATAATTTAAAATGAAGAAGGTCCATTATGTAAGATAGTGGTCTACCATGCCCCTTTTTTGGTTTCTTTTAATGTGTTTTCTGGGAAACAGAATTAATAAATAATACTTTACCAGATTATATAAAAGCTCCTTGATTTTAACATTGTCTTGATAGCTTTAAAACTAAATATTTTTTAAGTATTCTATTTTTTAAAAGTGTCTTATTTTACTTAAGAACACTTTTCCCCACTGACCCAGACTACACACCATTCACAAATCATCAGACAAATCACATCATTCACAACATAAAACACTCACCTGCCTGTGGTCCAGACAACATCAGTAACATACACCTTAAACACCTTGGACCACAAGGCATACAAGCACTCACTAACATAGCAAACTACAGCTACTCACACAACACATTACCCAACATCTGGAAACACGGAAACATTATCACCATCCCCAAACCAAATAAAGACCCCACACTACCCTCATCACACCGTCCCATCACCCTCCTTTGTACCCCCTCCAAAATCACTGAGCGCCTCATCATTAAACTAATCACACCACACATCCCCCTTGCATCTTCACAACATGGCTTCAGACCGCTACACTCAACAAACACCCTTCTTACAGACCTCACACAAAGAATTTTTGATGGCATCAACTCAGATAGACCCCCACACAGAACACTCTTAGTTACATTAGACATTAGTAAAGCATTTGATGCCATCCCCCGCCACAACCTCACAAACAAAATATACAACACAAACATGCATAATAACACCAAAAGATGGCTGGCCAGCTTCTTGGGAGGAAGAATAGCCCATGTTACATTTGCTGGTCAGTCATCTAACATTAAAAATTTCACCAATGGTGTCCCCCAAGGCTCTGTACTCTCACCCACCCTTTTCAACCTATACATGCACGACATACCAACACCCCAGGCACCACAAATACACATAGCCTCCTACGCAGACGACATAACACTCACATCTACACACAGAAACGCAGACACAGCCACCCTCATCCTCCAACCCTACCTCAACACACTCAATGCCTGGTTCACCACAAACAGACTTAAAATAGCACCCACCAAGTCAACTGTCACCCTTCTCACCAACTGGAATGCAGAACACCGCTACACACCACACCTCACCATAAACAACACACCTATACCACACACACACACACCCAAAATACTTGGCATAACATACAATACATCCATGACATTCAAACAACATATTACGACCATCAAAAACAAATGCATGCAAAGACTTAAAGCCCTCAGATCACTTGCCAGCACAACATTCGGACATAACAAAGAAACCACAACCACAGTATACAAACAATATATTCGATCACTGATGGATTATGCAAGCCCTGCCTGGGCTTCAAACCTCACTGAGACTCATCACAACACCCTTCAAACCATACAGAACAGAGCCCTAAAGACAATCACAGGCTGCACAGCTACCACACCCACAGACCACCTACACTATGAAACCAAAGTCCTCAAAATCAAGGATCACCTTGACATGAGAGGCACACAAACACTTGCTGCTGCAGCCTCCACAAACCCACACCATCCACTACACTACATGGCACAACACCCACACATGCCAAGGAACATCAAAACAACACCCAGTACACGATACCATACACAAATACTATCAACTCTTACACCCTGCCCACCCCAAACCAATCTCCAGAAAGACATCCATACTCAAATCGCTCATCAATCCATCCAAACACTCAAAAACAACACTCAG
This sequence comes from Petrolisthes cinctipes, assembly GCA_033782935.1. NCBI lineage: Eukaryota > Metazoa > Arthropoda > Malacostraca > Decapoda > Porcellanidae > Petrolisthes > Petrolisthes cinctipes. Next base: position 141,633 of record JAWQEG010002222.1, on the reverse strand, counting down.
CTGCATGCACGACCTCCTGACATCCACCCATCCGAATCCTCCCTTCCCCGTGAGGACAGAGTCCACCTGGCCAGGCTGCGGTGTGGCCATCACCCGGCCCTTCTGACTTATCAGAAGAGGCTGGATGGAGCCATTGTGGATGCCTGTCCGGGATGCAACACAGCACCCCATTCTATTAAACACATCATTGAAGACTGCAACGCACACAACCACACTCGCCAACAACACAACATACACTCTCTGAGGGCACTGTGGGAAAGCCCGGTTCAGGCCATGACCTTCCTCAGGAGCTCGGGGCTGCTCGGCCAGACAGCTTGAGGAACTTCAACAACAACAACTGACTATAGAGGAAAAAGTGAAATATGAAGAGAAGCTAAAGTTTGCTTGTGTAAAAGTGGACCCATATGGTCTGAAGAGCGCAGAAATATGCTCAGATGTGAAACAGTATCCACCAATAAGTTACCCAGACCTCTGCAACTATTTGGTGTCCTCTCCTAACCCAGAATACAACTACCAGACTATGAAGTGCCATAAAAGCCTGCAGGCCCACAACTTCTTCACCAGTGGATGGGTGAAAGAAGTTGGTGTAGCAGAGTCCAGCCCAGGTGAAGCTGTGATTGTCAGAGGCAGAGTAAGTACCATGCTTTATTCTGTACATTCCACTCAAGTATGTTACTGGTAGTAATATAAACATCTGCCAGGCTGGTGCTCATATTCTTAAGAGCCAGAGCAGCAGGTTATGTTGGATATACTGTACTTTAATTATGCTACTTGGTGAATGTTGCTTGGTAGAACTGAAGAATCACACTTCCATAATATTATGTTTTTGTCAGCTTTCTAAGTTAGGTTAGATTAAGGTAGATCAGGGTGGTTTAATTCAGTTCTGGTAGTGCATAGATATGGGTAAATTTCCCTGGTAATTCTGTAAGACAGTGGTTCTCAACTCATGGTCCATGGTGACTTCTTGGGTGGTCCATAGGACTTCCACTGTACTGTATTTGTTGTTACACTTAAAATGAATGTACCGTACATAATTTTAAGTTTATGGAAATTTCAGTATGAACAATTTAATGAAAAACATAATTTGCCATTAATTTAATAATATGTTTATATTTAAGAACATTGTAATGGCAATCTTTAACCAAAATGCTTGTTGTGTACTGTAAGATGTATTTATCCTTATCCAAAATTTAAATGGTCCACGACCCAAAAGAAACTTTTTTTTTTATTACTTGGAAAAACTGTATAATATTATATCAAGCTCTAGGGCCTTAAGGGTTAACGTCCACAATATAAATACTGGTACTGTACTTATTTTCTAATACATTATAATTATTTCAGGTTCTACATTCACAATTTGTTGGTGCTACAGCAACACATTCATGGATTATAGCTGGACATGATGGTGTGATAGTAACAGCACACTGTGATTGCAAAGCTTGTCAAGGTGAGGATTCTTTGGTTTAACTTTTAATCACCATTTGCTACAACTTTTCTATATACTGTTCTGTACAGTACCATTTCCAGAGCAAATGTATCATAATATTTCTTACCACTTACACTGATACTATGTGTCATATTTGCTAAGTTAATTAATTTTCTAAAGTAACCTTTTCACTTTTCCTTTTGCATAATACAGTACTCTATTTTATTGCATACTGCAACTTCTCTTCTGCAAATGGAAGAAGTATGGTAGCAAGGAGTATGTTAATAAGGTGCAAAATGCAGGGCCAGAAGAGAGGTTTGCTGGGTAAATTCTGAATCTTGGAGACTCCTGTTGCTGTAACAAAAGCATAATTCCAGTTACACATTTCTAACATAATCTTTTAATGTATTTTAGGTGGAACTTGCTCTCATGTAGCAGCTGTTCTTTTCTACATTGAAGCTGCAGTACGTATCAGAGGCCAGAAAACCGTGACACAGGAGAAGGCGTATTGGTTACTTCCACGGGCACTGGGGAAACTACAGTATGAAGAAGTATCCAACACAGACTTTACTTCTTCAGCCCGAAAAAAGAAACAATTTGATGATTCTTTGGGCAGCACATCACAAGAGGCCAGTGGTAAGAAGCAAAGGAGCTACTCTGATATGGAACCAAGTGAGGAGGAAGTGTATGAGCTAATGAAATCATTTAGTGAGAGTGGGACCAGAAGTGTTATGTTATCTATAAAAGCACCCTTCAACAGATCCTTCATTCCAACTGCAGTAAGGCTAGAAAATGATCTGCCTGCACCACTGACCAAGCTTAAAAATGACAAAGATGTAGGCAGTGACATTGAACCACTTACAAAATCCGTTCAGCAAGTGAAAGTTGCTATAACTGAGGAACAGGTATCACTGGTGGAGTCTGTAACTCGTCAACAGTCTAAATCTAAGATGTGGTTTGAATATAGAGCAGGAAGAATCACCTCTTCAAATATGAAGAAGGTATATTCAACTCAAATAGACAAGCCTTCTCTATCACTAATTCAAGAAATATGTTATCCTAACAAAAATAAATTTAGAGTACCAGCAACCCAATGGGGTTTAGATAATGAGGAAACTGCCAGACAAAGTTACATAGATCACCATAGCACAAGTCATGATAATCTTAGTGTAAATACTTGTGGTTTGTTTATAAGCCATAGCCATCCTCACATTGGAGCTTCACCAGATGGTATAGTTAACTGCACCTGCTGTGGCAAAGGATGCATTGAAATCAAATGTCCCTATAACCATGCAAAGGGAAATCTTTTGACACATCCATGTCTAAACTATGACCCTAATCTTGAGCATCACCTCAGCAAAAGCCACCCGTATTATTATCAAGTCCAGTCACATCTTTTTGTGACCAAGACATCCTATTGTGATTTTATTTTGTGGAGTCCAAATGAACTATATATACAAAGAATAGAACCAAACTTAGAATTTCAGAATGTCATGGTGAGTAAAGCCTCCAAATTTTTCCATGATATTGTCCTTTTTGAGCTTTTAGGTTGCTACTTTTCAAAGATTAAATGCTCTAAGAATGAGAAAGAAAATACACCTACAACTGATAGGTCTAAGTAGATAGAAAAGGTTATGTTTTCATATTTGCACCCTACTTTGCTACCAAAAAGAGCATTTTCATTATCTACTGTAGTACTGTATTGCTATTATTACTATTCCAGTTGTGTTAATGATACAAGAAAAATAAATGTGTTGGTCCTAAACAAATGAGATTTTATTAGATAATTTTATTATAAAAAACACATGCATACATATTATAAAATGCTTATTTTATCTTATACAGGACCAAGGATGCCTGCTTTTTTACTTGAGTAACCCTAGAAAACTGCAGCACATTACCTCAGGTACTATCATAGAACCTGAAAAGCTTTGATGAAAAAGTTTTGTCACTCTGGATTTGGAGATCTGAGTTGACCTTCCTTCTAACATAGACTTCCAAACACCATTTAATCTGAATGAAAATTACTCAAGAACTCGTTGAAGCTTCATATTTTGGCAAATTTGCGCACTAAGACAATCGAAGAATAAGTACAGTACTGTATTATATATTTCCAAGCAAAACACAACCACATATTTACTTGTTATAGAGGTAAATTTCGGGTCAGATACAGTTACTTGAAATATACTGACTGATTTATTTCCTGGTATTACTGGGAAAATGTGAAATCAGAAATAATAAGAATCCTCCATTCCTCTTCTTCGTTCACAATAAAAATATCTTATTAAACATTCGCTGACCGATCTTATGAGTACTACTTATAATATTACACAGACATACACCTTTTTTTATTACATCTACTTCGATAGTGACCTGTTTGAAGTTTGTCACTAAATAGGCAATTCGATATACTGTCTTTTCCGCCGGCAGAAATGTTGTGATGTGTTTGGGAAGCTAAAAGCTTTTGTATAACAGGAAGCCCACACTGATTGGACGGCTCCGTTTTTTTATATATTCTTGGCCATTTAACTGTTTATTTTTTTTATGTTCATTATCAACAATTTTATGTGCCTTGGAATTATTCTTTGTATTTACTTTGAATTTTTACAGACAAATAACAAATATTTTTTGCATTGCAGCCACTCACTCTGACCCCTTCCTTCCCCTGGGGTCGTACTAGACAAGGATGGGTATGCACATAGATGAAGCAAAACTGCACGGTTTCATCATTGTTATCCTATGGGGGCGTGCATTTACCCTCGCTTTATGAAGGGAGCCGATCTAAATCTCCGTAATGGCAGCGGAGCGAACCCCTTATAATGCAGCTCAATTTGGGGAGGGAATTACACAGGCATTAGCAACAAAGAGACTAGAGGCGGTGGAGTGTGGATGAGTGGTTAATGGAACAAGTCTCATAACCGGGAACTGTTAATTGAAGCCTCTATCATGCTACTGGTATATCAACCATTAAAGCGAAATGTTTATTGATGTGAAAATCAAAGCACTATGGGGTTCAATGTACTGTACAAATTAGTAAACTACTCTGGTTTTTCATTTTACGAGCCTGTGAAGCTTATATTTCCATACTGTCCTTCATGACTTGGTAGATGTGACGACGCAACTTTTGCCGTCGACTGTACATGAGTGTACCTACCACCAATTTTCGAGCTTCAGTTATTTAGTCCTCATTTGCCTCACAGTTGCTTAAACAATTAGCAATGTATTATGTTTGATTATCTGCGTGAGTGTGGACATGTTAAATATTAGGTCCTTGAGTGGTTCTAAATAGTAGTTAATATAACTGATATATTCCTGTCACCCTAATAGTAGCAAAGAATTTTATTCACTGCTCGAAGTTCTGGGAACGATATATTTATTATAAATATTAGTTTCTCTTATACAAGGAACTGTAAGACCCTATAAAAAATATAGAACTAGTTAGTGTGTATGACCTTTGTTCCCTCTATCTCCTCTTTCATATCAGTGACATTTGTTGAGTATACACAGTCTCTAAGACAAAGTCTATACAACATATTCACTCATTAGCTTCTCTGAGCTTTATCACGGCACTTCAGATCCCCGCTCTAGTCTTTCTATTCCCAGATTCCGAACGTCCCCTTCCTGCCTTCCTTTGATCCACCCTGTATTTCCCCTTTTTTTTTTTAATCCCACTTGCACGTTACCGGTGACATTACAGTTTATTTAGGCATCACGACAATTTACTTCGTCAATCAATCCTTTTACACATCAATACATCTTAATTTCACACCAATACATGCCCTATACAACACATCATCACTATTGTCCACCCACGTATACACTAGACGCCACACATCAAAACCCCTGTTCATCAAACAGTAAGTAGGTACCCAGCTGTAAGAGTAAGGATTGCAGCTTTGTAGGCTGGAGGAAGATGTGTTGATGTGACAAGACTGCCTTAATTAGGGGAGGTGGCCGAGTGGTTAGTGTTCTGGACTCGTAACCTGGAGGTCGGGAGATCGATCCTCTCAGGTGAGGGCTTGAGAATATTTACTCTTCCGATTTGAGTTCGTGGCACTAACTATAAGGTCACCGAACGTCGTAAAACACCCTCACTGGTACCATAACAGCTGCCGTATTTGGGAATTACCCTCACTTCCCTCCCTCTGTGGCTGGGTACCAGTTCGGAAGTCGTGAAGTGTGTGTGTGTGAGCAGTAGTTGACCTGGGCCACGGTAACGGGCTTGATGAAGCCTATGTCCAGTGTCGAAAGATTAAAAAAAAAAAAAAAAAAAAAAAATCACCAACACCATGAGTTGATAGGCATGAAGCCCTAAATCATTATCATCATCCTTACAACAAACATCTTTTCACTAATCTCCGTGTATCATCACTACCTTCCACTCATATAATTATATATATGTATTTGAATATCTTTACCTATTCTATTTCTTTTAAATGTATGTATATTTTCAGCCTATGGCTGCCCTCATGTTAATAAACCGTTTATTATTATTATTATCTCAACAAAGCAGCAACATTTTTTTCCACTTCAATCCACATATCTTCACTACACACTAACCCATTTACACAATCCGAAATCAAAATTGTCCTTACTTTTATCAAACACATCTTCACTACCCTCTACATATTTTCACTACACACATACACATCCCCATCTTCACCACTCACAAAACATTTTCCCTACTTTCCACACACTTCTACAACCATTCAAACATCTCTACTTTGATTAGCACATATTTACTACCACCCAACACATCTTCACTATCCCAACACATCTTCACCGTCAATCACACACTATTACCCTCACACATCTTCACTACCATTACTCTACACACCTCCTCACTACCCTCCACACACCATCATTTTCCTTAACACGCCTACAACAGAACTGCATAATCTTTACTACATTCCTCACTTCTTCACTACTCAAAACACATCTTCACTACTCGACAAACGTCTTCCCTAGATAAACTACACCTGTACTACTAATCTCCCATCCTAACTACCATTCACACATCTTCACTATCCTCACTCACCATCACTATCCTCAAACATCTTTACTACCCTTATACATCTTCAACATAATATATATCTTCACTATCATTCATACATCATCACTACCATTCACACATCTTCGCTACCATTCACACATCTTCGCTACCATTCACACATCTTCGTTACCATTAACACATCTCCGCTACCATTAACACATCTTCGCTACCATTCACACATCTTCGCTACCATTCACACATCTTCGCTACCATTCACACATCTTCGCTACCATTTACACATCTTCGCTACCATTTACACATCTTCGCTACCATTTACACATCTTCGCTACCATTAACACATCTTCGCTACCATTTACACATCTTCGCTACCATTTACACATCTTCGCTACCATTAACACATCTTCGCTACCATTTACACATCTTCGCTACCATTTACACATCTTCGCTACCATTTACACATCTTCGCTACCAATCACACGTCTTCGCTACCAATCACACAACTTCACTACCAATCACACAACTTCACTACCAATCACACAACTTCACGACAAACTACACATCTTAACTACCCTTACACATCTTCACTACCCTCACACATCACTACCATTCATACATCTTTGCTATCATTCATACATCATCACTACAATCACACATCATTACTGTTAATCATTGATCATCACTACACCAATCACCTTCACTACCCTCACTCATCATCTCTACCATTCACACCTTTTCACTACCAATCACACATCTTCACTACCAATCACAGATCTTAATACCTTCACACATCTTCAATACACACAAACTTATCTTCACTACTTACATACATTTTCATTACCATTACACATATCCACTACCAGTCACACATCTTCACTACTCATATACATCTTTCCTAACCCCATGAATCATAACTACCATCACACATCTTCATAACTCTCACATCACAAACATGCACACATCTTCACTACCCTCACTCATCACCACTACCATCACACATCACCAATACTATTCATACATAATCACTACCATTCACACATCTTTACTACATTAACACATCATCACTATCATTCACACATCTTTACTACCCTAACACATCTTCACTACCCGAACACATCTTCACTACGCACTTACACATATTCACCATCTTTCACACCTTCACTACACACCTACACATCTTTGACACACATATACATCTTCACTACATACGTACACATCATCACTACCCACGACACATCATCACTTCATACTTACACATTATCACTACCATTAACACATCTTCACTACTCTCACACACATTCACTACTCCCAAACATCTTCACTCACCATCCACACACACATCATCACTAAGATTTACACATCTTTACTACCATTTACACATCTTCACTACACACTTACACATCTTCACTACCCTTACACACCTTCATTACCCTCACACACTTTTACTACCCCCACACAACTTCACTACGATTCATATATCTTCACTACTCTTACTGTCATTTATTATCTCGAACACATCTTCACTACCTGCCACTTCTTCACTCCATTCACATATCTTCACTATTAACCAAAGTCTTACCTATACTCTCCATGCTAATTCTTTTAAACCAAAAATACACCATGACTACAAAAAATACACAACAGCTTGTCAAAAAAATAATTTACATATTTGACAAGGTAATCAATCTATTGTCGAGTCAATATTTACATAAGCTGAAGAGAACATGGCGGATATTATGGTTTGGCACAAGATTAAGATACTTGATGACATGCCTGAATTCACCGAAAGCTTCTTCAAGTTCGTGACGGAGCAAGTAGTCCTTGCCCGAGTGAAGAGTGAGATGGGTGAGGTGGAGGTGACAACATTGCTGAACAGACTGACCTCATGGAGCGTGGAAGCCCTCGTAAAACACATGAATGTCGTCACTTACTCCTGGGGACTGTGCAAAATTTCAGGCTTCCCTAATTTTGGTAAAGTGTTGCACGGCAAGGATAGATGGCCACTCACTTTGCCTTTGTATCCTGAATTTGAATGTATATGGGCAGTTTATGCGGTACAAAATGTTGTGGGAGTTGGTCCACCTCTAAACGTGTACGTTGCACTCTCAGTAGGTCAGGAGGGCTGGTGTGTTCTCACGCCAAACGTACACACACTAGTACATGTACTCCGAATTCACAATATGAGTACTAATATTTTACTGGAACAGATAAAGTGCAAATCAGATTGTGGACAGCTTTGTGATGAATTGGTACCCTGTGTACGACCTTCTAAAGCACCATTATTGGGCCATTTTCCGATTCCAACAGAACGACCTCTTAATCATATTGAGTATGAAACCGTGTTCCTGAAGAACACTCTGGAAGAAAAGGGTTTCTTGAAGCAAACATGCTACTACTACTCTACTATGAATTGGTATTTTAAGGATTATGGTCTGATATTGGGGTTTGACTTTGAGGACAGGAAGCATTGGGCAATCGTACGCATGAGTAGGAATCATCCAGTGTTTGTGTTGGAAAGGGAGGAGATCAGAGCACGAGAATTTTTGGCATGCTTGAGTCGTTTTATGAAGGAAGAAATTATAATTAATGATTTTCTGTGCTTCTTTACGCGTCTCAGCACTATAAAGCGGGAAGAGGCATTGGAAATAATGCACAGCAATCTGCCACTACCGTTGTCACTGTCAGAGACTGCCTTCCAGATTGCGTGTCAGCTGCCATTGTGCTACGTCCATCAGTACGCCCCACCACTCCTCTATAAAACCATTAGGTGCAACCACTCTGTTCTAGGGACACCAGCACCATATCGCAAGAGCACTCAAGATGTCGTCAAACAATTAGATCTATCATAATAGGCTTTATTATTATGTAATACTTTATATATATATGGATCCTAGCTGCTTGTAAATACTGTTAATAAAAAATATATATACATACAAGATATCTATGCATGTAATTTAATCCCTATTTGGACCAACCTCCTATGAATTATTTATCTATCTATCTATAGCTCCGATGCCTCGTTCCCTCCGGGAACTCCCCCCAAGGGGGTGGCCACGGCAGAAGTGACTCCAGTTCTCTCTGTTCCAACACTCCCTCCTTACTTGTTCAAGCCCTACTCTACCCCTCACATTTCTCTCCTTTACATACTCTTCCACTCTGTTCTGCCATCTGACCGGAGGTCTGCCTCTCACACCAGGTGCCACAACTTCACTTCCATACACCTTTACAAATTCCTCGCCTTGCATTCTCTCCACATGTCCAAACCATCTCAATGTATCACGTTTCACTCTCTCAACCACTCCACACTCAATACCAATTGCCTTCTCACTCATACCACATCTCTCATATACACTCTCATTACTTTCTCCATCCCATCTAGTAAGTCCACATGCTCCTCTCAAGTAACTCATTTCCACAGCACCTATTCTAGACTGATGAGCCCTACTCCATGTCCATGTCTCCGACGCATATGTCAGTGTTGGCAGGATTATACTATTTTGTATTCCCCTTTTCACTTCCATACTCACACTTCTACCCTTCATAATCCTCCCCAGTGATCCTATGACCTGTCTACCCTTCACTGCTCTCTCCCTAATTTCTCCTTCCAAACTTCCATGTTTACACATAACTGTACCCAGGTACTTAAACTCCTTCACTTCCTCCATCCTCTCGCCCCTCAGAGTTATCTCACACTTTGTCCAAGTTGGTACAGCCACTCTGTAAGGTGTAGCAAAGTCAATCACTTCAGTTTCTGCTCTTTCAAATACCATCACTTTACTTTTGCCCACATTCACCTTCAGTTTCCTTCGTTTACACACAGACTGAAATTCGTCCACCACTCTCTGTAAATTCCTTTCATTCTCAGCCATCAGCACAGTGTCATCCGCAAACAAACTTGCCACCAGGGACCAGTTTGTTTCATTCAGCCTCAACTTCACCCCCAGACCATTCACTTTGGCTTTCACCTCTCTCATACAACCATCCATATATATATTGAACAACCATGGTGACATAACACACCCCTGTCTCAGCCCTACACTAATATTAAAACTCTCACTTAGATCACCCTCTACCCGTACACATGCTTTTGTATCTGCGTAAAAAGCCTCAATGCCTTTCAGCAAAGTCCCCCTACTCCATAAATTCTCAACACCTCTGTCATAGCTTTCCTATCAACTCTATTGTATGCCTTCTCCAAGTCCATGAAGGCAGCATACAACTTCTTACCCTTCCCAATATATTTCTCCACTATTGATTTTAATGCAAATATTTGGTCCACACATCCTCTACCCTTTCTAAATCCTCCCTGCTCCTCACTAACTTTATTCCCTGTTACTTCAATCAGTCTTTCAGTCAGAACCTTCCCGTAAACCTTCCCCGGTACACTAAGAAGGCTTATTCCCCTATAGCTACCACACTCATCCTTACTCCCCTTCCCCTTATACAAAGGTACAATTATGGCTCTCCTCCAATCCTCTGGCACCTCTCCCTGCCTCCAGGCCAATGTACATATAAGCAACATCCACTCCACCACTACCTCCCCCCCACACTTTAACATTTCAGCAGTTATCCCATCCACCCCCAGTGCCTTACCCATCTTCAACTTTCCTATTGCTTTCCTAACCTCTTCTTCCTAATTCTCCCTGTACATCCTGTCGTCTACCACCTGCCTCCATCCCCATGCATGTCACCACCGCCTCCCCTCCCGTCCCCTCATTCATCAACCGATCAAAATGCCTCTTCCACACTTCTTTCACTTCCTCACTTCTACTCACAGTAACTCCATCCTCTTTCTTCATTCTCACACTACCAGACTTTCCTTCTCCTCTTTCTCTTTTCACCTCCTTCCAGAATAATTTCTTGTTCTCTTTAAACTTTTCACTCAGCTTCATACCAAACTCCTCATCCACTCTCCTTTTACTCTCACTCACCATCATTTTCACTTGTCTCTTACACACATTATATTCTCTTTTCCATCTCTCTCTCACTTCTTCCGGCACATTCCTCTGTAGTGTTCTCCTATATGCCTTCCTCTTATCCTCTACAGCATCTTTCACTTCTGTCCACCAAGCACTCCCTTTCTTGCCCCTCTTCTGTGTCTTATATCCTACTACCTCTGCTGCTGTCCTCAATACTATCATCTTAAACATTTCATACACCGCATTCACTCCCACTCCCTCCCCTATCTTCCCAATATATTTCTCCACTATTGATTTCAATGCAAATATCTGGTCCACACATCCTCTACCCTTTCTGAACCCTCCCTGCTCCTCACTAACTTTATTCCCTGTTACATCAACCAGTCTCTCAGTAAGAACCTTCCCATACACCTTCCCCGGTACACTAAGGAGGCTTATTCCTCTATAGCTACCACACTCCTCCTTACCTCCCTTCCCCTTATAAAACGGTACAATTATGGCTCTCCTCCAATCCTCTGGCACCTCTCCCTGCCTCCAAGCCAATGTGCATATAAGCAACATCCACTCCACCACTACCTCCCCCCCACACTTTAACATTTCAGCAGTTATCCCATCCACCCCCGGTGCCTTTCCCATCTTCAACTTTCCTATTGCTTTCCTGACCTCTTCTCTTCCTAAATCTCCCTGTACACCCTGTCGTCTACCACCTGCCTCCAACCCCATGCATGTCACCACCGCCTCCCCTCCCGTCCCCCCATTCATCAACCGATCAAAATGCCTCTTCCACACTTCTTTCACTTCCTCCCTTCCACTCACAGTAACTCCATCTTCTCTCTTCATTCTCACACTACCAGACTTTCCTTCTCCTCTTTCTCTTTTAACCTCCTTCCAGAATAATTTCTTGTTTTCTTTAAACTTTTCACTCAGTTTCATGCCAAACTCCTCATCCACTCTCCTTTTACTCTCACTCACCATCCTCTTCACTTGTCTCTTACATACATTGTATTCTCTCTTCCACCTCTCTTTCACTTCCCCTGACACATTCCTCTGTAATGTTCTCCTATACGCCTTCCTTTTCTTCTCTACAGCATCTTTCACTTCATCTGACCACCAAGCACTCCCTTTCTTGCACCTCTTCTGTGTCTTATATCCGACTACCTCTGCTGCTGTTCTCATTACTATTGCCTTAAACACTTCATACACCTCATTCACTCCCACTCCCTCCCTCATACTCAGCCTAGCATCCTCAAGCACCTCACCCACCCTCCTCTTATATACCTCTCTGTACTCACTGTCATTCAATCTTCCACTTGCCACCTCTCTCTTGTTCCCCCCTCTATCCTTCCTACTATACTCCCATTTTGCCCTGACTCTAATCCTTGCCAACACTGCATAGTGGTCCGAGCACTGAAACATTCCTCTCACCACTCTAGCATCCATCACATCTTTCCTTAACCTTTCATCCACAGCTATGTAATCTATCAAACTCATTTGCTCACCCCTCTCATCCCTCCTCTTCCACGTGTACCTGTGGATCAGTCTGTGCTCGAAGCAGGTGTTGGCGAGGAACAACCCTGCCTCGGCACACACATCCACCAGGCACTCACCATTCTCATTTATCCCATTCACACCCCACTTGCCAACTACATTTCCTCTTCTCTCATTCCCTACCTTCCCATTCATGTCTCCTATCAACACTATCCTCCTCCCACTCTCAAACTTTCTTAGACATTCATTCATTTCATCCCAGAACTCTTTCATTTTTGCCTTTCCCACTTTGGTCTGCGCGTTCACCGGAGCATACGCACAGACCCATGCATATTTCACAATACCAATCTTACCAGTCAACCATACTATTCTTGTTCCCTTCCTTCCATACCCATCTATTCCTTTCCACACTCTCCCAGACACCAACAATGCACACCCTTCCTTTCCTCTCCCTTTACTTTTTTCATCCATACCAGTCCATACCACGCCTCCTTCTATTCCTTCCCACAACACATTCTTCCCTCCATCCCCACTCTCTTCCACCCCCCATCCTTTCACATGCGTCTCTGTTATCCCACACACATCTATTCTACTCCTTCTGCAACACTCCACTATCTCTCTCCTTTTCACCTCATTCACCATTCCATTCACATTGATTCCAACCACCTTCAAGTATTCATCCCCTTTCCTGCCCCCCACAGGGCAGACTGGAGACCCCTCCCCGCCACTAGCCGCAGCCGTCCGTCCCCCCATTGGGGGGCCGCTGGTGGCTGGCAAGGCCAACGCAGCGCTCATTCCCGAAGGGACACGGACAATCAACATTGTCAAGAACTTAAAAAACACCACAATAATAAAAAAAGAGAATTACATAAAAACACTTAAAAAAAATATACGCCATTAAAATATATACATATAAAATATATACATTACAGAAATTTAAAACCTATATGTGGGGGAACCTAATGTGCCCCCACACCGCCTCCCCCTTTGGCTTCACCTCCAGCCTTTAAAATAAAATAGACTAAAAACAGGGAGGTGTCCCCCGAGGTTACCACGTGGAGGCGGGGTGAGACTTACCTACCCCTCCTGAGGAAGGGTAGGTCACCGAGGTGCTTTTAAAAACTTCCCAATGTTCAACAGTAGCCAGTACGCAATGGCCGCACCTCTGAACCCCATTGGTTACGATATTGCCACTGGAAGGAAGTAGGAAGCTTTATATATTGAATTAACTATTGAAATATAAAAGTAACATTAGTGTAAAATATCTTCATAAAAAATTTCATCATCTATATATTACTTACACAAGCATAATAATACTTCAATACTGGTGTGAGAAGAAGAACAGAATGGAAGAGTATGTGAGGGAGTGCTGGAACAGAGTGGAAGAGTATGTGAGGGAGTGCTGGAACAGAGTGGAAGAGTATGTGAGGGAGTGCTGGAACAGAGTGGAAGAGTATGTGAGGGAGTGCTGGAACAGAGTGGAAGAGTATGTGAGGGAGTGCTGGAACAGAGTGGAAGAGTATGTGAGGGAGTGCTGGAACAGAGTGGAAGAGTATGTGAGGGAGTGCTGGAACAGAGTGGAAGAGTATGTGAGGGAGTGCTGGAACAGAGTGGAAGAGTATGTGAGGGAGTGCTGGAACAGAGTGGAAGAGTATGTGAGGGAGTGCTGGAACAGAGTGGAAGAGTATGTGAGGGAGTGCTGGAACAGAGTGGAAGAGTATGTGAGGGAGTGCTGGAACAGAGTGGAAGAGTATGTGAGGGAGTGCTGGAACAGAGTGGAAGAGTTCACGAGGGAGTGCTGGAACAGGAAAAACGTCAGAGCTATAGATAGATAAGTAGATATATAATAATAATAATCACAATAATAATAATAATAATAATAATAATAATAATAATAATAATAATCACAATATTAAAAATAATAAAAATAACAATAATCACAATAATAATAATACTAAAAATAATAACAACAATAATAATAATAATCATCATCATCACTGAAAAGTCAAGAAATTTCAGTACCATTTACTCTATAATTTCCATGATTGTGTATCACTAAAAAATGTCAAACCTGATTCTCATCAACCTACCAATAGAGGAGAGTGAGTATACTGGTGTGTGTGTGTGTGTGTGTCGATGGAATAGGTGGGTGGTCAGCAGGTGTGTGTCCAGCCACCGTGCTGAGCGGATGTGCTTTCCCTGTGCTCTGCTGCCAGTCCCCTGCTTTCCAAACCAACCATGGCGGTCACTTATTGAGTTAAGAAGAATGCAATAACGGAATCAACTACCCCGGCTTACAAAGGAAGAATTAATAGACAGTAGCCTTACAGGACAAGAGCAGAGCAAAAGATTACTAAAGGAATTAACAGAAAAGTTCCAAGACCTAGTCAAGGAAATGACAAAGCTGAAACTAGCAATCACTGCGCCAAAGGGTAATGTAAACAAGAGGATTGACAAGTTACAAGACTAGGTAAAGAAACAAGCTGAAGTGTTAACGGAACAACAATGATACTTGGAGCCTCTCAACCGAAGAGGCCGAGAGAAGAATATTATCGTGACTGGTGAACCTGATGATAATGAGGCGCTGAAGGGTGCTACTTTGGATGAAGGTAAATTAGAGAAGATCTGGGCATGCATAGAAGCAGGTGAAGCTATAAAGGGGCACAGGAGGCTGGGCATGAAAGTAGACAATAGGTGGCGTCCCATTTTGGTGAATGTTGATAGTAAGGAAGAAAGGGATAGAATCTTGGTGAAGACAACAAACTGAAGCAAGCTGGTGGGGAGTTCAACAGGATTTACATTAAGAAGGACGTTCATCCTAGTATCAGAGAAGAGTGGAGGAGGCTACATGACGTAGAAAAGGGGGAGAAGGAGCAGCCTGAAAATTCTGGATGTGTGATCCGGCTGGATACCCGTGAAAGGAAGTTGTACAGAGACGATGTGGTAATCAATGAGTGGAACCAGCAGTATTTTTAAGTCGACCACAGTGAGCAGCATCTCTGAAGATTGTGTCTTGGAACATAAATGGTGCAAGAACAAAATTAGAAAAAGTTGAATTGGAAAGTGTGCTACGAAACTATGACATTATTAGTTTGAATGAAGTAAAGACATCTCTACCAGTCTCTTTTCCCGGGTATGTGTCATTCAGAAGTAAAGTGCGAGGTTCAGGTGAACGAGGTGGGACAGTGGTACTAGTGAAGGGTTACTTGTCTAAGTATGTAACAGAATTAGACGAAGGTAAAGATGATCAAATTTGGTTCAGTTCCACTGTGTACCAAAGTGCTTGTTTGGATTTTGTTATATACCCCCACCTGACTCAGAGTATTATTTCCTTGATTCGTTTGCTGCGATACAAGAGAAGATTAAGACAAGTGGATGTAATGAATTTTGTATATTTGGTGATCTGAATGCAAGGTTTGGTGCTACAGTTCCAGAGTTTGTGGAACAAAAGGAGAGTTTGTTTTCCTATGTATTTCCGATGTATGTGTGCCAAGTGAAAATGCCTCTATTTTGTTGAATATATGTAAAGAGGCAAAAATGGTGATGGTGAACAACATAAAAATTGGTGCCAAGCATTTTCAAAGTAACCAAACCTATAAGAAGGGGAGCGTATGGGTCTCTGAACTGAATGTGTGCATTGCAAGCCACTCAATTGCTGAGCAAAGTGACAGAATTTTTGGTGCTTCAAAAGAAGGGTTTACCTTCGGATCTCTGTAATTATTACCTCATCCTTAGCCTTCAACAATTTCCATCGTACAGTTGCCCAAGAAAAGACTGCAACCAAATTTGTTGGTGTGTGGCAATATCTGGCAGGTGCTCCAAAGTAAACACTCATATTTTATCAATGGGTCACTCAGAACCTACAACCTTTGTATGGATGGATGTTATTGGCTTCAGCTAATTCAATTACATTGATCCATAAAAGGGTTGTAGGTTCTGAGTGATCCATTGATAAAATACAAGTGTTTACTTTGGAGCTGCTGCCAGATATTGCCACACACCAGCAAATTTGGTTGCAGTCTTTTCTTGGGCAACTGTACAATATTAGTTACCTTCCTCTTGCTTACAAATGTAAACAACACAAATGTAAATGATGGATATAAGGAAGACGTTAAGAAGGATTTATTGTGTTGGTATACAAACGCAGACTTGCTACTAAATAAAATAGAAGAATTTAAGGCCAGATATGATATCTATTGTGGAAGTAAAGCCAAAATTTGCTAGATATATATTGGTCGAGGCCGAAATTCAGTTACAGAGGTATAATATGACAACTGTTAATCTGGAGAATGATATTGGGAGGGGAATAGTTGTGTACACTAGATGAGACCTGAACATATTGTAGGCTACAGTAAATGAGATAACAATCAATACACAATTTCAAGAATCCATATGGCTTGAAATCAATCTGAAGGAAGGAGACAAGATAATTGCAGGGTGTATATACAAGAGCCCAAGCTGTGGAAATGAAAATGAAGAGCTATTAAGAGAAATGATAAGAGGTTTATCATTAAAAGGCTATTCACATGTGCTAATAATAATGGGTGACTTCAACTATATAGAATAAACTGGGACGATTGGACTATGCCAGGTGGAGTAGATAGAAAATGAGTTCCTCTTTATTGAGAATTTAAGAGATGCTTATCTATACCAGCATATAGTGAAACCGACTATACTCTGTCCAGCCTAAGGTGGCGGAGAAGCCCTGCCCTCCAGGTGCGGTAGGCAGGTCAAGTACTCATTCGCTTCCCTGATTGGCTAGAGGTGTTCAGCACAACGAGAGGGAGGAAGAGAAGCCCACGTTACATTTGCTGGTCAGTCATCTAACATTAAAAATTTCACCAATGGTGTCCCCCAAGGTTCTGTACTCTCACTCACCCTTTTCAACCTATACATGCACGACATACCATCACCCCAGGCACCACAAATACACATAGCCTCCTACGCAGACGACATAACACTCACATCTACACACAGAAACGCAGACACAGCCACCCTCATCCTCCAACCCTACCTCAACACACTTAATGCCTGGTTCACCACAAACAGACTTAAAATAGCACCCACCAAGTCAACTGTCACCCTTCTCACCAACTGGAACGCAGAACACCGCTACACACCACACCTCACCATAAACAACACACCTATACCACACACACACACACACAAAATACTTGGCATAACATACAATACATCCATGACATTCAAACAACATATTACGGCCATCAAAAACAAATGCATGCAAAGACTTAAAGCCCTCAGATCACTTGCCAGCACAACATTTGGACACAACAAAGAAACCACAACCACAGTATACAAACAATATATTCGATCACTGATGGATTATGCAAGCCCTGCCTGGGCTTCAAACCTCACTGAGACTCATCACAACACCCTTCAAACCATACAGAACAGAGCCCTAAAGATAATCACAGGCTGCACAGCTACCACACCTACAGACCACCTACACTATGAAACCAAAGTCCTCAAAATCAAGGATCACCTTGACATGAGAGGCACACAAACACTTGCTGCAGCCTCCACAAACCCACACCATCCACTACACTACATGGCACAACACCCACACATGCCAAGGAACATCAAAACAACACCCAGTACACGATACCATACACAAATACTATCATCTCTTACACCCTGCCCACCCCAAACCAATCTCCAGAAACACATCCATACTCAAATCACTCATCAATCCATCCAAATACTCAAAAACAACACTCAGCTGCATGCACGACCTCCTGACATCCACCCATCCGAATCCTCCCTTCCCCGTGAGGACAGAGTCCACCTGGCCAGGCAGCGGTGTGGCCACCACCCGGCCCTTCTGACATATCAGAAGAGGCTGGATGGAGCCATTGCGGATGCCTGTCCGGGATGCAACACAGCACCCCATTCTATTAAACACATTATTGAAGACTGCAACGCACACAACCACACTCGCCAACAATACAACATACACTCTCTGTGGGCACTGTGGGAAAGCCCGGTTCAGGCCATGACCTTCCTCAGGAGCTCGGGGCTGCTCGGCCAGACAGCTTGAGGAACTTCAACAACAACAACGAGAAAAATAGGAGTGCTTCCTTTTTTCATGAATATTTCTGCTAATTAAGCATTATTCATGCCTGTTATTACTCACTCATTATCTTAAATTATACATGTGAGCCTTACAGTCAAAATTCACAGTGACAATTTACTTGGAGCTCATAATATCTTGATTTGAACATACAGTGTGTAGTAAAATGTAAGCGACAGTGAGAGGGAAAAAGGTCAACTGGAGGACCTCTGGGTAACCCTTGTGACTTCCTGTGTTCGAAAGCATACTTCAAGGCTTCTTCATCCATTTAGTACCATTTTTTTATACATTTAATTTCACCTATCTTTCGGAAGCACAAGGGAGTGTGTTTTTATGCAACGAAAATATAGAAAAAAACACACACATAAATTCACTACTTATACAAAAAAGTTAATATTTTTCAAAACCATGGCCAAACAAAGCAGCAGGACTCTGGGCAGGGAGTGGTGTGTATGTGAATGGATTAACAAACCGACACAGCAAGTTGACAGGCACCTACAGGGACCAGGGGCCGGATACTCAAACGTTCCTAACTTAGGGCAGCCTCGCCGCCCTATCTGGACTTAGGAACTTCTAAGTTAGGAACTGGTTAGGATATCCTATCTCATGCCGTAAGTTGGTATACTCAAAACTTTTTTAGGGCATCCTATCCTGTTCCTAAATAGTTAGGAAGTCCTAAATCTTCCCGGGTGCCCTATGTTGTTCAGCCAATCAGGGGTGGCGCTTTCAAGTGACTCGGACTGACTCCAGCCAATCAAAAGCAAGCTCGATCAGCTGACAAAAGTAAACACGAAACAAAACACAACATTATGCGTATGACGGTATGAGTGGTAGAAATGCGTGTCGAAACTTGGAGAGGAAGAGAGTGGAGAGTAAGAGAGTAGTATCTACTGCGAAATAAGTGCCACCGCCATTATGATTCATGACAGACAACAGTATGACATTATTGAAAGTCATTAGCAATGTTAGAAATGACTATTTTATCATGTCTACTTGTGTCACATCACATGATTCACTGCTAAATGTAATAATTATGGAGGATTATGTAATGTAAGATATAAGATTACCAATATCAAGTAGATAGTGTACGGTAGGTTAGGTCTGTTTAAATATGCATATTTTTGGTCTCATTGGTGTTTTAGTAACATATACCTTTTTGAGTAATGGTATCCCTAATCAAAATCTGGCAAAACGAAACTAAAATGTAAAAAATACAACACAGCAACAACATTACTGTAAAAATATTAGTTGGTATCAGTAAATGAACAATTTCCTACAAGTTATCATTAACCATATTCCTCAATGGTGACCACACACAAATAACCAAGCCCAATCTTACCAATAAACTAGTGTTAAAATGAATCCCCTGAATCAAATCAAACACAAAAGTTGGGCCAAATAACAGATAATGTAAAAAATTATGGGTGTTTCTGAAGAAAAGTTCAGCAGTTCTAATTAGGTTTAGTAAGTGGAGTTAGGTTAGGTTAGGTCAGGGTTCTTTCCTCGTGATAATTAGGAAAGAAATTAATAGAACAACCAGAAATATGATGTAAATTTTTTTTTTTTTTTTTTTTTGGGGGGGGGAATTACAAATCAAGACTGAGCTAGGCCAGAAAGAACTTAGAACTTGTAGTTTCAAATAAGGAGACTGAGAGGAAGCAAGAAAGAGAGGAGGGAGAGTTAAAGGATTAATAGGGAGTGGGTTAGATTTGAAGGGGTGCCAGACCCCTTAAATGGCCGTTGGTTAGGTCTGAAGGGATGCCAGAACCCCTTAAGTACTGTCCATATCACCACAGACAATACTTCCCCTTCAGGGTCCAAATTGAAGAGCAACTGCTTAAACTAATGACTGGGAAAATCATTTATTATGTTGTAAATCCTTGAATTGTTCAGTATTTCTCATGCAACACATAAGTCTCCTAATTAACTGTGCTTACACTACATACTCAATATTACTCGAGTATGTGTGAGAATGGCACTAAATTTTATTGTGCAACGAGGGATATATTATGTCATGGTCCTATTTCTCGGATAAGTTTATTATTTCAATCTGAGGAAATCTATACTATCTTCGTTGGTGATCATGACTGACATTGTAGTGGTTCCTTATACTATATACTCTTCCTCAGTAGTCTCTCCAACAACAACAAAGTGGTGCTCTTTGGTAATACAGCCAAAGTGTATGTAGTCCTTCTTATTCTTTTTGGTACAGCCGAGTTGATTTATCATGTTTTCTACGGTGTTCGGTGTCATAACTCCACTTAGGGCTGCCTGGGGGTTGTCCTAAATCCAAGCGTCGTAACTTAGGAAAGATGGCTGCCAAAGGTTTTGAGTATACCGTCATAAGTGTTTTGAGTATACCGTCATAAGCACACTGAGGAAGTTAGGACTCCCTAGCCGAGATAGAATGTCCTAAGTTGTTTTGAGTATCCGGCCCCAGATTAGAATATGGCCTAAGGCAGTAAGAGAGAGAAACTTAGATGAAGGTAACAAATGAGGAAAAAAGAAAGTGAGATAACTTATGATGCATGCTACTTTTAATGGGAGAATGAATAAATGGAATTGATTAAAAAAAATATATATATATTATATAATGCCATTAATCTAAATATATCTATGTATATGATATATGGGATAAAATATCATTAGATTATACTTTTATGTGGGATAAAATATCATTAGATTATAGAATATAGAAAAGGAAAGGTTGTGGATGAATCGTGAACACGAGAGAGAGAGAGAGAGAGAGAGAGAGAGAGAGAGAGAGAGAGAGTTACAAGGACAAGTAGCACCTCAAAAGGTCTTACGACCCAAACCAAGGAGGTACCGTAGGTGTAGTAGCAGTTGCTAACTAATAGTGAGAGAAAAGTATAGTAAAGAGAAGGCTCTCCCCACCCACCTCTCCCACCCGCATGGCGGGTATGGAAATGGAAATGTACCTAACCCAGAGGAAAAAAGGCCAGACTAGGAAGTTTTTGTACAGGAAAGGAGGAAACAATCACTTTAACTCTAACAGGCTTGAAAGAACTTTGTCTAACAGTGTCTTGAACTGCTCTATTGAGGAACTATCAACTACCTCTGCTGGTAGCTGATTCCAGACATTGCAGGTTTTATACATGAAGAAATTACCTAACGTATTATGGAGGAAGCGTTTCAAGTCTAGTTTCCATCCATGGTTTCTAGTTGCATTAGTGTTTAAGCTAAACAGGCACTGATAATCAATGTTTTCATATCCACGAAGGATATTGAAAACTTCAATTAGTTGAGAGAGAGAGAGAGAGAGAGAGAGAGAGAGGTGGAGGGAAAAAGAAGGAAGGTGTAAGCTGCAGGTCAGAGATTAACGCACCGCTATGCGACTTGTGTGTGTGTGTGTGTGTGTGTGTGTGTGTGACCATCATGGTGTGGCCAAAAGGACTCTGAACATCCTCTTTCCATCATCTGCCAATCAGATACATCCAGGAATGTCCCAGAGAGGCAGGGCTTCTCACCAACCTTAGGCTGGACAGACTATACGAACCAACCAACCAAGTGTACTCGACCTTATAATGACGAATGAGGAAAACATGATAGATTCCTTAGAGATGATAGAATTCCAATACAACTGCTACACTACAAGAAAACTCAATAAACAAAAAAGATACGAGTATGACAAAGGAAGGTATGAAGGCGTTTACACAAGAGTGGACAAAACAGATAGAAGCAGAAGAGTGTGTTGAGACACAGTGGAAACTATTCCGAGACAAATTGAAAGAGGCAGAGGAAAAACACATCCCAAGCAAATACATCAATTATTTTGACCTGAGGAAATCAAAATTAAACAACCTGAATAAAGAAACAAGGGAGGCTATTAGAAAGAAACATAGATGCTGGCAAAGGTATATGGAAACACGTGACCAAGAGAAATTCAGAGAACACACCAAACAGAGAAATAAGGTGAAAAAGCTAACGAGAAAGATAGACAAGGATAATGCAAAGGAGGCTAAGAGCAATGCAAAGAAATTTTGGAAACATGTGAAAAGTAAACTGAAGACCGCCACTACTATACTAGATCTTGTAGAGGAAATAGACGGAGAAGAGAGGATTGCAATTAGCAACAAATAAAAGGCGCAAACACTGTTCAAATACATTGCAATAGTATTTACCAAGGAAACAGATTCAGGGATACCAGTATTAGAACAAAAAAAGGTACGGTACTCTGTCCACTGCAAGACTTTGAAATAACGGAAGAAGTTATAAGATTCCTCTCGAATCTGAAAACTGTTAAATCACCAGGGCCAGGCTCAATCCACCCAAGAGTCATAAAAGAATTAAGCCAAAAAATCAGCAAAACATTAATGATCATCTTCAACAATGCTCACCAAACCAGCAAAATTCCAGAAGAGTGGAAAACTGCAAACATTAGTGCAATATTAAAAAAAGGAAGCCGAAAACAAGCTGGAAATTATAGACCAGTCAGCCTCACATGTATAATTTGTAAAATCATGGAAAAAATAATGAGAGAAAAGATGATAGAACACTTTAAACAAAATAACTTATTCAGCAAGAAGCAATACGGATTTATTAGCGGACGTTCAACATCACTGCAGCTGTTAAAGGTATTAGACAAATGGACAGAAACGCTGGATGAGCATGGGAACATTGATATCATATACCTGGATTTTATGAAGGCATTTGACACTGTCCCACACTGTAGACTACAGGCCAAGTTACACAGTTATGGAATTGGTGGTAGTCCTCAAGTAGATAGAAGCCTTCTTAACAGGTCGAAGACAGAGAGTAACAGTGAACAGAGCCGAATCAGACTGGGCGGAAGTACTAAGTGGAATACCACAAGGCAGTGTACTTGGACCCATATTATTCGTAGTGTATGTGAATGACATTCCGGAAACAGTTGCGTCCAGTATGTATATGTTTGCAGATGATGCAAAGATTTTTAGGAAAATCACAGAAAAGACAGACACGGACACTCTTCAAGAAGACCTAAAGTCAATGCAAGATTGGGCTAACAAGTGGCTGTTAAAACTGCACCCAGACAAATGCAAAACTATGCACATTAGCAGAGCACCCAACAATACAGTTGAAGAGGAAAAGGACCTGGGGGTACTGGTGGACCAAAGCATTAAATTCGAAAGCCATATCCAGACTAAAATTAACAAAGCCATACAACCAAATCATGGGCATCATCCAGAGATCTTTCTAGCATCAGGATGTGAACATATTCGGAACCCTATATATCTATCTATAGCTCTGATGCCTCGTTCCCTCCAGGAACTCCCCCCAAGGGGATGGCCACGGCAGAAGTGCCTCCAGTTCTCCCTGTTCCAACACTCCCTCCTTACTCGGTCAAGCCCTCCTCTGCCCCTCACGTTTCTCTCCCTTACATACTCTTTCACTATGTTCTGCCATTGGAACCCTGTTTAAGACAATGGTCAGACCTCATGTTGAGTATGCCTAGAGTGTGTGGAGCCCCTGGAGAAAAAAAGACATTCGGCCACTAGAAAATGTTCAATGAAGAGCAACAAAAAGGCTTCCGGGTATGAGGAATCTGACCTACAAGGAGAGACTGAAAAGTTGGACCTACCCACTCTAGTCTACAGGCGAGCCAAAAGAGACATGATAGAGGTATTCAAGATCATGCAAGAAAAGTATGATAACGACGTAGTGCCAAGGTGGGAGAGAAGCCAAGGAACCACAAGGGAACATCAATTCAAGCAGTCACCAAAGTGAGGAGCCACTATTTCATGTACAGAGTATTAGATGCATGGAACGACTTGCCAGAATCGGTGGTGAACGCCCCTAGCATCTATGCCTTCGAGAGCCGTCTGGTTCAACTCCGAGGCTACACTTAATATAAGAACAACAGAAGTCATCAACCAAGATCTGGATATAGAGGTCTGATAGACCTACGTCCAGTATCCACCTAAGTAAACCTTAGTAAAGTATACTAATTCCCTTAAAGTATCAGGTCTCAAAGTGTGTCACAGTTATATAATTATCATCATTAAGGCCCCTGTGGTCGTGTATGAAAATTGGAGACTTCTGATTCCTCCTCACCATGCCACGAAACAAGCTCCATTCATATAAGTAGGGTTTTGTGGCAATGTTTGAAGGACTCGCTAACCTCCAATTTTCTGACTACATCACATGGTCCTTAATATCACATATCACTTTTGTTGGAGGTGGGAAGGCTTTAATTTTAATAACTGAACATAATATACAGCTGAGCAAGTTGAAAGTGCAATAAAAAATTGTTTTATATGGCAGTTGTTAGTAGCAAACCGTGGTATCCTTATGAATGAATCACTGGGAACCAAGAGCCAATGTAAGTGGAACATGATTGGCTCAACTTTGAGTGACAGTGAAAATGTTGTCATACACAGCCATAATTTTATTGCACAACTGTACCACAAAATGTTAAAATGTTACAAAGTATTTAATACAGAAAAAACCTATGACATATTTCATTATTATATTATAATATCCAGGCCCATGGCATTGTCCTGAAAATAAACATAATAAATAAATAAATAATTATAATACGGTATTCATTATCTAAGTTAGATTTAACATAACACCTATTTGTCCTGAAAATAAACATAAGGTAATAAATAAATATCTATCTATCTATAGCTCCGACGCCTCGCTCCCTCCGGGAACTCCCACCTAGGGGGTGGCCACTACTTTGGACTATGGAAAAAAATTGTGGTGTCAGAAATACATCTCCAAGCAGAAAAAAAAAAAAATAGAGCAAAGTTCTCCACTATTCTTACCTATGCATCCACCAATTTTCATCTCGGTAAGCATTCAGTATAAACTATTTGTGTATTTTTTGGGAGAGGGGATAATCTTGATACGTTAAGATTTGATGTTATTTTTTTTCGGAAATGCACACTAAAGAAGGATATTAAGGTTAGGGCCGAAGGATATCAAGGTTAGGGCCGAAGGATATCAAGGTTAGGGCCGAAGGATATCAAGGTTAGAGCCGAAGGATATCAAGGTTAGAGCCGAAGGATATCAAGGTTAGGGCCGAAGGATATCAAGGTTAGGGCCGAAGGACACCTTGGTCTAGGTTAGGTTAGGTTGGGTCAGGTTGGTTAGTGTGATTTCAAAATTTCATTACCTTATTGTTTTATGATCAATTGATTTTCCCTATTTTTGTGAATATCTTCCCACAATATCCAAAAATCCCAATATCTTGGGTATTTTCCAAAATCTTGCGATTTCCACCCTAGATTTTAGACAATAGGCGAGCCCACACTTTGAGTGATGTTGCCAGATGGTGGTCTATTTTTTATTTGCGACTTTTTAAGTGCTGGACATGGGTAACTTAGTTAATTATTTTACACTAGAAAATTAGCGTTCTAGTTCACGACCTTTTACTTAGATGTATAAAAAAATACATACTTTTGTGATTTCGCATAATATATGCTGAATATACTATATTTTTCATATAAATTAGTAAATAATAAAAGTCGAAATGTGTGCATTAAACGGCTTTCATGAACTGCATGAGTATAACAGCCTACAAATATTAATAATTGTATTTAGCATGACCCATACCATGAAGCAGAAAATGTTGAAATGCCATATTTTCACATTTATTAGCATTAGAAATATGCATACCTTGCCCTGCCAGACGCAAGGCTAACTGAATGTATGGATACAGCGGGGATCCCATGGTGCTGGGTTTATTTACGTGTTGCTGCAGCAGCGGAGAACGTATCGTACGGAGACACCAATATACTATCAACATCTTATTGTGATTTAGTACTGTTACTATCATTGACGACGTAAAATGTAAAATAAAATTATAAAAGGCCTGTATAGGTTTGTATATCATTCTAATTTTGTTATCTTTGCATATAATCGGACTAAAAAGCCTCTTCTGAAATAATAGGAGATATATTTTTATTCATGGCTGTATTCGTATGAAAATAAGTCCAAGATAAGTTGTACGGACAAAAGCAAAGACTAGAAGGAACAACAGATCAGATGGCAAAGTCATTAATAGCCAGACAGATATTAGACACTCCAGCACAGATGTCCTTCCTTCCTTCTCTCCACACACACACACACACACACACCACTCCATACACACACACAAACACGTGCAGTGACTCGCCTTTCGGGACCTGACAGACAGATTCAGATTCCACATACATACATACATACACACAGTCACCCTCGCTTGACCAGTCTCCAATGACATCTCTCTGCTTCAAGTTGTGGTAAGAGGATATAGCAGAAACCATTAACCCCTTCCTCCTCTCTCTAGTTTCAGAGAGAGAGAGAGAGAATGGGAGAATAAATGAATAAGGAATAAATAGGGAGAGAAGAGGAGTAGACAGACATACAGAATTAGATTGACCATTCACAGGCAACAGTTGTCACTCTAGCTATTTCTGTAAACTATTGAGTTTGAAATATATAAGCAGAGGAGGTACACTAGGATTCAGGATACCACACTGACTCCCTAAGGGCTATAAACTGTCTCCATAGAGAGAGACATAATACCATATAAGACAAGACAAGGCACATCAATATAACTCTCTGTATAGATATAAGAACATATTAATAAATTAAGCCTTAAGAAACTTGTGAAGTCAATCACCTAAGAAAGCACCCCGTCTTCCACGTTACCTAAAACCACAACAACAACAACAACTACTACACTACCACTCCAAGAATTACATACAAGTAAGTTACCAAGTTCTGCCCAGAGTTCAAGCCTTCAGAACTGGTACAAAGTTAAAAATATGTAAAAAATATTGAATAAGTTATAATAAGTCGTTCCACAATAGGAAGCCCAATATAACTTTGCCCGACATAGGACATTTTTTCCAGCCTAGAAATCGCCATCAAAATGCCGTTTGGCAACTCGCATTAAAGTGTGGGCTCGCCTATTCATTTCAAAACTTGGCCGCATTTTCAAATTTTGACATTTGTGGCTAATCATAATTTCAAAAGTTGGCTCGCATTTTCAAATTTCGACATTTATGCCTGATCATGAAGTCACTATAAAACTCAAACAAGCTAATTTACGCGTTTTCCCCCACCAAAAAACCCCGGATTCCCAGGCTCTCCCCCAAGATTGTATGGGTAGGAATGGGGTGGGAATAGTATGAAAATACATCATTTCCGAAAATAAATTTAAACCAAAAATTCTCAACCAAATTTCTCAAAAAAAAAAAAAAAATAGATGGAGGCATGATTCCAAAGATTTACTTCCATTTATCGTCATTTATCCACACCATGGGGGTCCTTTATTTATTTATCAACACCTTGGAATAACCAGGGAATAAATAATAAGTAAATAAAGCCAATATTTACTTACCAGTGACAAATTTTCCACTCACCTGTTCATCTTTTATCGTCTTATTTCATCATTTATCGTCTTATTTATCCATTTATCGTCATTTATCTACACCACGGAGGTCCTTAATTAGCTTATCAACACCTTGGAATAACCAGGGAATAAATAATTAAATAAATAAATTCAATATTTACTTACCCGTGATGGAGCGAGTCTCAGTGCCATGTTCAGATCAACAGATCACTGAGATCTGATGTTCAATCATGTTGGGCGGGGAGGTAGCCTTTTCATCGGCCTCCCCTTTGGGTTTTAATAATATTGTGGTTGAGATTTGTTTTTCTTTATATGGTTGCTTTTCTTATTCGTTCTCTCTCTCTCTCCAAAAATTGTATATAATGATTTTCACTTCTTCCTTATCTATATTTTCAGCAAAGAGTAAATCTCCCAGCCAGTTTTCTTTATATGGTTGTTGAAAGAGATTGTAGTTATTTCTTATAGTTTGATATTGTGGGCAATGCAATATAAAATGCTGTAAGTCTTCACATTGTTCACTGCAACAAATACACTTTGTATCTTGGTTTACAAATATATTTCTATTTTGTAGTTTGAGGGTATTTGACCGGCATCTGAAAAATATTATTGATGATGAATTGTTATTATAAAAAGTAGTTTCTTCAATTTCACTTTTGTATGTTGCATATATGCTAACACTTGACTTGGATTGAAGTTCATTTTTCCAATTTTTATGGTCCCAGTCATTTACTATTTTCTTGATATTTTCACTGTTTGTCATTTTCAGATTGCATTTACTAAGACCTGTTTCTTTTGTAAATTTTATAATCTCCGTTAGCCACTTGTCTTCTTTGTGATTTTCTCGCAGGTTTCTCCACACATGTCCAATAAGATTTTCTTCGTTGTTTAATAAATATTTCGCATATGAAACTCTTCCCCTCATCATTCTTGAGTACATTGTTGAGGCGTCGCCCACCTCACCTCGTAACACACAGACAGGTGTATAGGAAGGGGCACCTAGTATGATTCGGTAAACTTTATTTTCTATTCTCTGAAGGTTTTGGATTTCTGGGAGGTTGACGGGGACTGGGAGGTTGACGGGGAATGGGAGGTTGACAGGAAGACTGGGAGGTTGACAGGAAGACTGGGAGGTTGACGGGGACTGTGAGGTTGACAGGAAGACTGTGAGGTTGACAGGAAGACTGGGAGGTTGACGGGGACTGGGAGGTTGACAGGAAGACTGGGAGGTTGACAGGAAGACTGGGAGGTTGACAGGAAGACTGGGAGGTTGACAAGTAGACTGGGAGGTTGACAGGAAGACTGGGAGGTTGACAAGTTGACAGGAAGATTGGGAGGTTGACAAGTAGACTGGGATGTTGACAAGTAGACTGGGAGGTTGACAGGTAGACTGGGAGGTTTGACTATTGGACTGGGAAGTTGAGAAGAAGACTGGGAGGTTGACAAGTAGACTGGGAGGTTGACAGGGGAGACAAGGAGGTAGAGAGGACAAGCAAATTGACAGGGAGGTTGATTGTCTACTGGCACTTCAAAGTTTCCCTGACTCTTGTCCTTGCATGTCTATACAGTAAATTGTTTTTATTCTTTTATTCACATTGTCTTTTATGGCTTGCAGTGGACATAAATTCACTAAAATTTTGTGACAAGATGACAGACATTCACATGCAGGATGACCGACACAGAGAGAGGAAGACAGAGAGGATGAGGGATAGAATAAGAGAGAATGACAGAATATGATAAACAGACTGGGAAGATAACAGACAGCTAGTCAGAGAGAGTGGATGACAGCAGGTATCCTACACATGCAGACAGTGACGAAAGCATTCATATTCGATCGCCACTTCATTTCATCACTGCTTGTTATATATACTGTAGTTCAATATTCAGTGAGATATCAATACACTCCTGGTTTATTCATGAACACAAGATGCCGTAAATTTGTGGTAAAAGAATTACACAGAGAGTTGGAAAAATGAATAAAATAAATAGTTCCTCAAAAATTCTGCCAAGCATTTATTGTAAACTTGGCCACTGTTGCTGCTGTACTATAGCTGCAGAGTAGACATCTAGACAGT
The DNA here is from genome assembly GCA_033782935.1 of Petrolisthes cinctipes. Lineage (NCBI taxonomy): Eukaryota > Metazoa > Arthropoda > Malacostraca > Decapoda > Porcellanidae > Petrolisthes > Petrolisthes cinctipes. Next base: position 111,280 of record JAWQEG010002222.1, on the reverse strand, counting down.
TTTCTTTATTTCATATCAGAGGGAGACCATTCTAAACTTGCCCTACTGTACAGTATATTGTCTCACCTTACTATGTGTATGGGTCGGGCTGGTGGTAAGAACAAGTAGGCTAGGCTAGGTAGTAAGATGAGGACTGCTCCACATACACCTTGTATCTCTTCTTGGCCCGTGCTCACGTACTGTACGCCTCCCTTGGCTGGTGGTCAGAAGTAGGACCTGATGGGTGTTGCAATATTAGACATTAGTTCACCTGATGCTAACAGTTATATCACATTGGTGAGATATGAACACATCACCCTAGGTCTAGGAGGACAGACATCGATAATCAGTAGGCTACATGTTATAGTTACAAAATCGTTCTTCTTTTACTGTTTTACAGTAAGTTACTTTAGTTATTAGGCTACACTTCAAGAATTCATATGTTGTATATGTCATGGGCATGACCGTATGTGAGAAGAGATAAACACAGGTCTGTATGTTAGTGTCTTAGCTGGGCTCCCTAGCCGAGATAGGATGTCCTAAGTTGTTTTGAGTATCCGGCCCCTGATGGACCCACAGAGCTAAAAACCTAGAGCGCTGGGCCGGTATTTATCATAGCAGCTGTGAGTTTTCATAAGTATACACTCATAAGTACCCAAAACACTCATAGCTAAGAGGAACTCCTAGGAGTAATTCATCATTGCTCTGAGAGCATCTCCTAAGTAGGAGTAGGAGTAAAAATATGAGTGTATTTAGGAGTGAGCAGCCTGCTACAGTTAGCGGGATGCATTGTGCTACAATTTTGCATATTTTATTGTTTCGTCCTTAATTTCTACTATTATTGCGTGAAAAACACCAATATATTTTTCTAATACTAAATTTTGTTTGCATTTTCCAGTATTATGTGAAATAACAATATTGAAATAACAATAGTTGCCGTTTTCCCTTCCCCGGTGCCCCACGTTGTTATTGTTTGTTTGTGTGATTGTGTCTCCACGCGCTTTGAACGGGCTACTCTGAAATTTTACTATTATAGTGATGGAAAACCAACAGTCTCCTGTAAACATTAATATTTCTAAGCAGCAGCAGAAAAGGAAAGCAAATTGGAGGAAGGATGCTTGTTTATTTTTATTACAATTGATAGAAGAAAACAAACATATCCTAGAAGGCAAGCGCTTCAACCAAGACGTGACTGCCCAAACCCGGAAGGACGCTTGGGATAATATTACTCGGAAAATTAATGCTGCTTTCCCAAAGTCTGTTCGAGGGAAAGTTGATGTAGAAAAAAAGTGGTGGTCACTCAAAGCGCAAGGAAGGGAAGAGTTGTGCAACTACAACAAATATATTGGAGGGACAGGTAAGAAATTTTGCATCTTGTTTTGTCATTCAAACTAATAACAAAGAAGCAGCATAGAACTGTGGCTGTCGGAAGAAATGGAAAATACTTTTGCTAGCAACTTTGTTACTCAATGAGTGCTTAAAATAATTCTCCTAGTTTTGTTCAGTCAATTACAGTTTTGCAATCATAATTAAATGAGTGTCAAAGCTTTTAAGCTTTCTTGGGACTACCTCATATACTTGTAAGTAGTTCATGGTAGAGGTTCTTACCTAAATAATTTGGACAAATATCCAGAGAATATTCTAAATATGCATGATAATCTTTAAAGAGTTGTAGAAAATTTTAATGTGTGACCATTAGCAGCTTTAACAAAAATATTTATGTAAATTGTCCTTATGAACAAATCTATTTCACACTATTATTACACTTGAGGACAGTAAGTTATTTAGGCATTTATTAGGCCTAGCAAGGTTTAACTAAACCTATGCAGTTCAATTTTAGTCTTTTATTCTCATAATGTAACCATATGATTATTATATGACATTATCTGGCCTGGCGGCAGAATTTTACTTATTCTTACAAATGAAATCATCTTTTTTTTTCATGCATGGTTTTTTACTATAATTCTGAAGTTACTGGAAAAATTGTTTTAGCTTTCTTTTCTTTCTAGCAGGTCTAGTTTGAAACATACATTGTTGTTATTTATATAGTAAACGGTATTTTTCTTACTGATGTTTCAGGGGGTGGCCCAGCACCTAAGGAACTATCAGAGGTGGCAATCGTAGTCCAAAGGATTTTAGGGTCTGATAATGCATCGATCGATGGCATAGTGGCTGGAGATCAATATGATGCTGTATTAGCACAGATTAGGTAAGAACAATGCAGTGTACTTTCTTATTGATACCTATACCAATACACTATTTTATCCACAAATACCAATTACTGTAATGTATCATGGTTGTATGAATTAACCATTACCTCTGCAAACTCTTTTTTACCAAGGTTTCTCCTGCTGCTGCTACTGAACTTCCTTCTATTATATTCCTTTTGATTAACACAAGCATTCTGGCTCTGAGATTTCACTGGTAATAGTTATTTTTTCACTTTCTTCTCCATCTTTCACCTGCCTGAACTCACCCCACATTATAATAAAACAAAGAACAAAATTATTTCATGATACACAGGATCATGTACTGTAAAGATAAAAGCAATTTCCGATTGTCTATGTTCATTCAACACATTGACGTGAGTAATGATAAATATTAATGCATATTGTGTCTTGTGTCTTGTTTCCCAGAAGTCAGACACCATTCACATATTTCATAGACCTTTGAATTACAATATATATATATATATATATATATGCAAAATAACCACAGGAGAAATCATAGACAGAACAGTAAGTACTTTCGTATATTACATCTTCAGACAGAGTGAACACAAGAGGGTACAGTTCACTCTGTCTGAAGATGTAATATACGAAAGTACTTGCTGTTCTGTCTATGATTTCTCCTGTGGTTATTTTGCATACACACTTCCCACAGTGAAGTGAGGTTTCTGCATATATATATATATATATATATATATATATATATATATATATATATGGTGTTAAACACATGTAATGGCACGTATATTCTTGTTTTTTACTTTCTAGAAATGAGGGACCAGTTACTGTGGGAGTCGAAGAAATTGCATATGATGCCGATATATCTGCGGCATTTGATGTAAACTTTATTGGAAATACTGCTTCAATGACGGTACCGGTAACTACGCAAACTCCATCTCTGCCAGTCGGGACATCAACACCATCATCAGCCCTGCCTCAGCTTACCCACACAAACCGCACATCTAAGCGTTCATTGTTTCAAAGTAATGAGGAATTTTGTGTAAAACAGCGTAAGCTCGAATTAGCCTTGAATGAGGCCAAAGTTGAGTTGATAAAGGCTCAAACAGTACTTTTGAGGGCCCAAGCTGCCAAATTAGAACTCGAAAATGAACATAAAGCCCTATTAATTCAACAACGAGGAGCCTCCACCTCCACAGTGAACATTCCTTTGGATGATCTGTGAATCCCATAGTCACTATGTGAAAAAAAAATTTAAAAATATATAATTTTACATTATTTTATACCAGCATAACTATTTACTGTTTCCTAAAATCAACATTTTAGGAAACAGTAAATAGTTATGCTGGTACAAAATAATGTAAAATTATATACTTACTGATTATATTTATATTTTATTACTGAAGGTAAAATAAAATGCTGTAATTTTAATCACAATACTAAGTTTACTATCCTTTCTTCACACACAATAAAATTAAAACATTACATAGGTTGCCATCTTCATTCAATTATCCACTATCCTGGGTAGACTTGGGAGTCCCGATGACTGGACCTGTTGCCACACGTCTCTTGCTATACGCAGGTTTTGTCTTCTCACCTGCAAATAAAATTGCATTTTTTTTATTTATAAGGAAGCATCCTCTACAGTATATTAGCTAGAAGAAAATGGTCCAATTTATTTATCATACACTTCTTATTAAAAGCCTTTCCACTTTCATCTTTCGTGCACTAAATTAGTTAAGTATTTTCTTGACTTTACTTGTTGCTTACATGAAATGATTCCGGGCAAGATTTTCCCTGAATATTGCTCCTTCTTGGGGAGGTCCATGAGGTGCTGGTTGGAGCATGTCATCAGGGTCATCAACAGCCTCTTCGTTCTCGTCTTCGTCCTCCTCTTGAAGCGGGATGTTTAGTCGCTTGCAAATATTGTGAAGTATGCCACATGCCATAATAACTTTGGCAACTTTCTCTGGGGCAACTCGTACTTCACCATGAAGGACGTGAAACCTTCGTTTCATCTGGCCAATTCCTCTCTCAACGATGGATCGTGTTTGCTTATGAGCTCTGGAAAGAAAATAGGTACATTTAAAATATTTATCATGATGACAATATAGGTAGAGAAGGTGATTATTAAACGGCCAGTATCCATAAAGGTTTGGATGCCAAATTTGGCATAAAATTGTAAATTAATTTAGTTTGGTTTTGAAATATGCTACCGTATTCTTCCTTATGACCCAGTGCCACCCAAGGAAGTGGTTAAATTACAACAATTATATTACAATCCATTATATACTTTGTATTTGCAGAATCTATGTACTAATAATGGGTATATTTTCTTAACTGAACCTAATCTAACGCACCCAAAAAAGAAAAAGAAAGGAATTAGTGGAATACTGGTACGGTACTTTCCATAAGGAAGGGTGGGTTTGAATCAGCAACAATTAGTGGCAAAAAAAATCTTTGGTGTACGGTATTTTCTCAGAGAAATTAATAGGCTAAAAATGTTTGCTGATATTTACCAATATACAGACAAAATACAAAAAAACTATGAAACCTGTGTTTAAAAAAAGCAAGAAATTATACAGCACTTATTTGGTTTTCCAAAACTCAATAATTCATAGGGATTTTACTTTAATTTTTTCATGTCCGGTTTCCTGAAATTTAATGACTTATAGGGATTTCATTTTAGGAGACATTAATATTGTGCAAATTGGAAAAAAAAAAAAAACTTTGGGGGGAGAACCCCCACACACCTAACCTAACAAGACCAATAAATTGTTACCTAAGACCATAGAAATAAGTTATTGTAGGCTACATTACCTGTTGTAAGCTTCTTGATATTCTCCTTGTGGCCTCAGGTATGGGGTTAGCAACCAGCGTTTACATGGGTAGCCGCTGTCACCAAGCAAGTAGCTTCCAGCAGGTATTGGCAATTGATTGTTTTCAAATGCCTGCCAAAGTCCACTTTCACGTAAAATTCTTGCATCGTGAGTGGATCCTGGCCACCTTGCAACTATGTCTCTCAGTTGATATTTTGCATCAAACAAAACTTGGACATTAATGCTATGGAAGTTCTTTCTGTTGACATAAACTTCTTCATGATCTTTGGGAGCTACTATTTTAATGTGTGTCCCATCAATAACCCCCACAACACCAGGAAATCCAGCAACTCTTGAAAATTCAACTTTCATTCTTTGGATTTCTTGAGGATTCACAGGGAACTGGACAAATCTTCTCAGAATATCCGGAGCAGTTAGAGCATCTAAGGTCTGAGAGATTGCTCTGCTTATTGTTGGCTGGGAGAGGCCAAAATCATCAGAGTTACATAGCTGCATTTTCCCTGTTGCTAAATATCTTAAAGTCAGCGCCACTTTCATTTCAGCAGTTACAGCTTTGCTCCTCGCTGTACGGTTCTCAATATTTGCTCTTACCAAGTTGGTAACAAACAACATTCCATTGCGATCCAGTCTGTACCTTTTCTTCAGTTCACTGTCACTATAGTCATTGAAAATTTCCAAACGTGGACGAAAATTTCTTTGGCGGCGAATGCGGACTGCTTGTTGTTGTTGTTGCTCGGCGGCCATGTTTACAAACACTGGCCAGTTAAAAGAAACTCTTAAGTCACTAGGACACCTCTCCACCAATCCTATGTCTGAGAGAGAGATATGGGAATTCCTAACAGTTAGGAGGTTTAGTAAATTGCTCCTACGAGTTTTCATAACTTTATGAGCATTCCTAACTACTTAGGAGTACTCCTAAGGACTTACGAGTACTCCTAAGCTATGATAAATACCGGCCCTGGGCCGGTATTTATCATAGCTGAACCCTGTGTTATTAGATAGGAGAGGAGTGTCACCACAGGCGAGCGCTCTATTGTATAGATACTTGCCCATTGAACTCCCGTACGTACTTGTATAGTATGTTTCTTTCCACAGTTATTGACATTTCCCTGATTTGTAAAGCATTGTATCTTGTTATCTAATTATAAAGGTTTTGTTAAATCAATTAACAAGGCTCAGATAATGTCCATAGCGAAAATTATGCAAAGAAATTAAACTTAAACTGGTTTATTAAACAAGACAAATATATATAACTGTAATCTGTCTCCCTCTCCCTCCACTTACCTTACATACATACATACATATTACTCTAGTGTGACATTCATACATACATACATATTACTCTAGTGTGACATACATATATATTCTCTCTCTCGACAACCACCTTGCCGTTGGTGAGAGAGCTTGTGTGATCTGTTTGAATTTTGCTAGCTATGCTGGGGGACATTTAGTCCAGTTGGGTTACCCGTGCCAGAAAGGTAGCGTTATTAGGATCCTGACTAAGAGTTGTCAAATCTTCATGTTAATATTAAGTTTCACAACTGCTCTTCAACTGTCCTAACAAAAAAAACAAAAAAAAAAAATCTTCATCACTTTCGAAATAAGTTTTTATTGTTAAGGACCTCACCAGCTACCTTATGCCGTGTGAGAAGGGAGGCTTTGGAACCTCCTAAAACAACGCCTTTTAACGCTCACAGGTTTCGAAAGGGCTGAGATTGAAGGGATCTCAGGCGTGTGGGGTACGAGTAATGGAGATGCCTCAGGACCCCCGTAGGTATTCTCTTAGATTAATAAGCCTGACCAGCTCCCTGTGACCGTTCTTAGGTGCCTAAAGGCTCGACTGCTCTTTGGTGAGAGAGCTTTCGTGCCTCGCTGGCTGCCAGGCCAGTAAAAGATCTCGGATTAAGTCGTGGACATTTAGTTTTACTATTTGCTTTAAGTTTGGCCGCGGATGGAGGATTAGTAGGGATTAGTAGGACGACGGTTACACTTCAAGCACCCCTGTCGAAAAATCAGAGTCCCATTTACTTAGGACTCTTGTGCTGCTCAGTTGGGAGCTGCGGCACGATTGGGGCCGTCCGGCCCAGGGGAGACCTTAGGGTTGGTGTGCTTGGCTCATAAGGGTTTCTGTTGGCCGAACGACCGAAAACCTTCTGGAAGTAGGCGGATGAGACTTATGCGAGACCAAATCACATTACCTTTTCTATTGTATTATTGGTCTTAAATTGAATTAGAGCGAGATGACTGGTCCATCAGCAAGAAAATTTACATGTACTACATGCAAGGTGTACCGCTGGTGTGAGGACTTCAGCGGGAGGAGTGCGAGCGACCTAGACTCCTCGAGTGTCTGCGACTTTTGCAAACTCGAGGAGAAGTTGATGAAGCACATCTCACTGCTCACGAAGGAGAACAACTCCCTAAAGGAGGAAGTTCTCCGAATGGACTCACAGAGGTGTGACTGCCATGTGAGAGACAAGGCAGTCCAAGGAGCTTCTTCACCGGAGAGCTCCACCACGGCGGTAAAGAACAAGAAGAAGAACAACAAGAAGAACAACAAGAAGAAGAACAACAAGAAGAAGAACAACAAGAAGAAGAACAACAACAATGAAGAGGGAAAAGAGACTGCAGAAGGAAAAGAGACTGCAGAAAAGTGTGATGGAAAAGAGGAGGGGAATATGGAGAAGGGAGAAAAACCCAAGAAGACAGTTGAGGAGGGATTAGAGGAAAGTGAGGAATCATATAAGAAGGAAAAGAAAATAAAGAAGGAAAAGAAGAAGTAGAAGCAACCTGGAGGAAGTGACGAGCCCGGCAGGAATTCAAAACACTCTCGGGTTCCTCACAAGGCATCTCGTGCTCCTATCAAGGAGAGGCCTGTGGATATACACATTGTAGGTGATTCCCAGGCACGAGGGCTGCAACCCCTAATGGCAGATCGCCTTCACACTTCTGTGAAGGTGAATTGTTTGCCAGGTTGTGGCAATGCTGACCTCCGAAAGGAAGCTGAGAGGATCCAAACGTCCAGATCTGCTGTCATTGCACTCATGGTGAGTGGTAATGACATCTACCTGAGAAATGGTAGAGTAGGCATGACCGAAGGAGTCCTCTCGGATGTGCTCGGTGCAGTAGATGACTGTGGGTTAAAAACCCGCAGAAGGGTAGTTGTTGGCATGCTCCCAAGGAGAGGCCCTTTAGGGACTGCTCTGTAAAAGAACATTGCAGTAAATCAGCGCCTGGCTGATTTGTGTACTGCCGAGGGGGTGTTCTTTGTGGACCCCTACACCTCACTCTTTGGTAGAGACGACCTCTACCAGAGGGATGGCACACATCTCTCACCAAAGGGGAAAGAAGTGCTTTCCAAATTAATGGAAGACGCCGTCCGACGATGTCTCAGGAGCACTCGACCGAGCGTGCTAGAGTGACCCCAGAGAAGACATTCGCTGAGATCCTGAAGAAGGATATCCCCAGCACTACCAAGACAATGACCAAACCGGGAAACGGAAGAGTATAGGGAGCCCTGCAGTTGGGGGTTCCCTGAAGGTTCTATTGTTCAATGCCAGGTCCATCCGAAACAAGTTTTTGGAACTGCGGGCCCTCGTTGCGACAGAGGAACCCGAGATGGTGGCCATAACGGAGTCATGGTTGAGAACCTCAGACAGAGATCTTGAAGGGGAATTCGTGATTCCAGGCTACCAACTCTTCCACAAAGATAGAGAGGACAGAGGGGGTGGTGGTGTGCTGTTGTATGTAAAGAACTCTATCAAATCGATGACCTGCAACATCACATCGAACCACGAGCTCCTTGGAGTTGACCTAGAAATAGGCACTGCAAAATACAGAACCCTGCTGCTTTATAGACCCCCTGGACAACTCAATGAGATGGACAGGGACCTATACCAGTTGCTGGGTGAACTAGTGGACGGCAGGGTGTGCATCCTTATGGGGGACTTCAACACACATGTTGACTGGGAAACCAGAGAGCCCTCTGCTGAGAACACACCACTCTTGGAGTTTGTAAATGATGAATTCCTCACTCAATGGGTAAGGGAGCCAACAAGAGGTGCTAACATACTCGACTTGGTCCTCACCTCTGAGGATGACATTATTCAAGACCTCTCTGTAAACGAAGAAATAGGTGGGAGCGACCACAAGCTTATAAGATTTTCAGTTAAGGTCCCTAATATGGAGTCCGTGACCCCGGTGCATAGAAAATTAGACATGGGGAGAGCGAACTTTGCAGGTCTTCGTGAAGGCGTTGCTGAAATGGAACTAGAAGAGGGAGAGAGTGCTGATGATCTGTGGAGGTCATTCTTGTCTTCCTTCATGGAACTTCAGTCGCACTTTATTCCTCTGAAGGGAACAGGTCAGAAGTTCATGCAACCTAAGTGGTTTAATCGGGAAATCCGTAACCTACTAAGGGAGAGGAGAACTGCGTATCGTCGAGCGAAGACATCTGGGGACTTTGACGGTCATAGAAGACTGAATCGAAATGTGAAGTCCAAAATAAGGGCGGCTAAGCGTGCTGAGGAGGTCCGTGTGGCTAGACTCTGCAAAGAGAACCCCAAGGAGTTTTTCAGTTATGTGAATGGCCGTAAACCAATCCGACGCAGGATCGGTCCTTTGGTGAATGAGGATGGAGCATTGATGCACTCTGATGCAGAAAATGCTAACCTCTTAAATGAGTACTTCTCTTCAGTGTTCTCTGAGGAGAGTGGTCCCATTCCCGAACCTTTGGACTCCTTCAGTGAGAAGTTGGAGTCAATGTTCTTCACCCAAGAAGAAATCGAGAGAAAAATGATCGAATTAAAAGCAACAAGTCCCCCGGTCCGGATGGGTTCTTACCTAGAGTGTTGAAAGAAGTGCATGGTGAAGTATCACGGCACATGTGCATGGTCTTCAACAGGGTAATCCAGACTGGATGCGTTCCTAGAGACTGGCGTGAGGCAGAGGTGACTCCTATCTTCAAGAAGGGAGATGCTAGCCAACCATCAAACTACAGACCCATCAGTTTAACCCCGATAGTCTGTAAACTCATGGAGAGCATCATGGTGGACAAAATAACAGCACACTTAGAATCAAATTTGCTACTGAGGGGTTCCCAGCATGGGTTCCGGCAGCACCGGTCATGCCTCACAAATCTGGTGGAATTCTTCCATTTTGTTTTCAGTGAGCATGATCGGGATAAAGCGGTCGATGTTGTCTACTTAGACTTTCAGAAAGCCTTTGATAAGGTACCCCACCGCCGCCTCCTTCGGAAAGTGCGTGCACTGGGCATAGACGGAAATGTGGCAAATTGGATAGAGAACTGGCTAAGTGACAGACGGCAGCGGGTGGTAGTGAATGGACAGGCTTCAGAGTGGGTGCCCGTTACTAGCGGTGTTCCCCAAGGTTCTGTTCTGGGACCACTACTGTTTATCATCTATGTTAATGACGTGGATGGTGACATGGTTGCCAAGATTTCCAAATTCGCCGATGATACTAAGCTTGGTATGAATGTCGCGAAAGAAGGAAATACTACCCGCTTACAAGAAGATCTTAGGAAGATCAGGGAGTGGTCTGACACGTGGCAAATGCCATTTAACGTGAACAAATGCAAAGTTATGCATATAGGCCACAGAAACCCCCGAACAGAGTATAACCTTAAGGGCAATGCTCTCGTAAGCACTGATACTGAGAAAGACTTGGGTGTAACTATCACCAGCTACCTCAAGTTCTCAAAGCAGTGTATTGAGGCTGAGAAGAAAGCCCAAAGGATGTTAGGGTACATAAAGCGACAGTTTGGATACTGGAACAAGGAGATAGTACTTTGTCTGTACAATTCCCTTGTCCGACCGCACCTGGAGTATGCAGTCCAGTTTTGGAGTCCTTCTTACCGGAAGGATATCGCGAGATTGGAACGAGTGCAAGCCAGGGCAACCAAACTTATACCCTCTCTTAGACACAAGAGCTATAAAGATCGGTTGGTAGAACTCGACCTGTTCTCTTTGGAAACCCGGAGACTGCGTGGTCAGCTTATCAAAGTGTTTAAAATACTACGAGGCTTTGACAATGTAGACTACAGGGACATTTTCCAACTCAGTGAGGGCACAACCAGGAATCATGGCTACAAACTTGAACTGAAGCGATACAACCGTGATCTGTGTGGTAAATTCTTTACATACAGCATCTGCGGTACTTGGAACGCGCTTCCTGCTGATGTAGTCAACAGCAACTCTGTGGATCAGTTCAAGTCCAGATTAGACAAAGCCTTAAACCACCGTCTAGGTGTTTAAGCCGTTGTGCGAGTGTTCCTTGATGGTTTCACATGACACATTCGAGGACGGTCGCCTACTTGCGCAACTAAACCCACAGGTACCCTCTTTGTATGGATCGTAAGGTCCCCTAGGGTACTTCTTTTCCTTGTAACTCCTTGTAATTACTCTAGTGTGACATACATACATACAGTCGTGGTCAATAATAATCATCCACATATAGGTAACTTTAACAATTTACTGTGTAATGTTTTCATGTTCACATACTATTTTATTGTTTTAAGTAGTGTGTAGCTGTTTGTATTAAATTAAACGATGGCACTATACCTATTTATTGGAATGTTTATCAGCTAAGGAACAGAGGGAAGCTGTCAAAATCTTACGTAAGTTACTCCTATATGGATGATTATTTTTGACCACGGCTGTACATTCATACATACATATTACTCTAGTGTGACATACATACATACATATTATTCTAGTGTGACATATACATGCATACATATTACTCTAGTATGACATACATACATACACACATTCTAGTGTGACATGCATATATACACACATATTACTCTAGTGTGACATACATACATTCATACTGAACAATGTGAACATAAAATACTGATCATAATAGAGATTAAGTACGTTGTATATATATATTATAAGAAGGTGACTGTGGATGAGAGCCAACGATAGTTTTGTTTATCTAACTCATTTCACCTATTAACCGAAATGTATTTATATTTAATCAGCCATTCACTGATATATCGGTTAAAGAAATACTTATTCATATATTGTGAGTCACTATAATGTAGTTAATATACCATATCATCAATAAAAGACCGAATAAATGAAATAATATCTTACCCTGGCATAAGCTAACAGGCTGGCGGGTTGAGGGGAAGGGCAGGTATCATGGCCGCCAACCCACTACCGGTGGCGACACGCCAGGGGGGGTGTGGCGAGCTCTAGGTTTTTAGCTCTGTGGATGCACCAATTTCCCCTCAAATTAGAAAAATCTATTGCAATTAATAAGTGTTCTTCAATTTAATTTTTTATTATCCCCATCATCATTTTATAAGAGATGTTTGTTAATTAAGGCCTCCATAGACTATCAATCATGCCTGTGCAAATTAGGCGGTTGTGCAGGTATAACCGTGGTGTGTGGGTGTGATTGATGGTTTGCACCAATGACTGAACCATATCCAACAAGCTCTTCGTCAATCACACCCACCCCTGTACAGTGATGCATGATAATGTGTGGCGACTGCTCAGTCTTCTTGCTAGTGTGTGGCAAATTTAAATGATTGCACAGTCACCTAGTTTGTGCAGGCATGAATGATAGTCTATGGAGGCCTTTAAGGCTATCGGTCTTAAATTTTCCACTGTTGGGTTATTTACTTTTGGTATCATCTTTGTATTTGATATTTTCCAGCTATCTGCTCTGGTAAATATTATAATAGAAACATTGTGTGGCGGTACTGACCGAATATTTCTCGCCCGATTGGGCTACCCTCGCATAGCTTTTACCAGGGAATTTCTCCACAATAAACTTATTATTTATTGAATTAAAATGGCATGAAAATTGTTATAATATAGACAGAAATACGAGGTGAGTTTTTTTGTTTTTTCTATAGCACACCTCGTATTTCTGTCTATATTATAACAATTTTCATGCCTTTTTAATTCAATAAATATTACAATTCCTTTTAAGAATGCCTATGAAGACAGCAGCAGGGGCCGGATACTCAAAACAATTTAGGAATTCCTATCTCAGTTAGGAATTTCTAACTTCCCCAGTCGAGCTAGGAACTCATACTCAAAGCAATATCGACACTGTGGGACGCCATTTTTATTGTTCCTAAATCGGTTGGATTTAGGAAGACCCCCAAGGCCTTCTAAGTGAGTTAGGAACTCCGTCACCGTAGAAAAGTTGTGAAAATTGATAGCGCGACACTTGAAGTCACCAACACAAACGTGTTATTTTGTTGTTGTTGGAGAGGCAAGAGAGTGAAGAGACTAGTGCAGTGATGGAACTTTGGTTTGCCTACGAAAATAGGCGTCAGCTAAGGCGTGAGAGAGTCTACAGGGATATGCTAGACCCTCTACATCATAGTGATGAACACTTGCTGCGCTACTATAGATTTCCTCGGCATGAAATAATACATTTGTGCCAGGAACTGGAACCACACGTTGCTCGACCCACTAGAAGGTCTCATGCGATACCAACACGTACTCAAGTTTTAGTGACTCTGCGATTGTTGGCGAGTGGGACCTTCCAAAGTGTAATTGGGGATACAGCAGGAGTGACACAAGCAAGGGTAAATATTGAATGAATTACCGTTATTGGGTACGGTTTTTCTACCTTCATTACCTACGTATTTAGACCATTCTAAGACTATTTTCTTCTATGGCATTTCCTCCACAAATGCCCCATTTCCAAGATAGGGCATATTCAAATGGGGCATTTTGAAATTAGCCTGACCTTACCTGACCTGACCTAACCTAACCTAGACCGCATCAGACTACCGGGACCTAACCTGGGCAAACTACCGGAACCTAACCTGGGCAAACTACCGGGAAATAATCATGATAAAGTACATGAAATGACAGGGGTAAAATACTGGGACCCAACCGGACCTGGCAACACTGCTGCAAAACGGTAATTCTTTCAATAAATACCCAAGCAAGTGTGAGCAGAGTGGTAAACTCAGTGGTGCATATATTATCAGAAAAAGCAATGGTGGAAATAAAAATGCCCACAAACCTTCAGGAAATCGGAAGGACCTGCAGAGGATTTTTCCGGGTGAATGGTTTTCCCAGAGTGATTGGTGCCACTGATGGCACCCATATTCCCATAAAAGCCCCAAATGTAAATGCACAAGTGTCTGTGAACAGGAAAGGCTACCACTCCATAAATGTTCAGGCTGTTTGCAATAGTGAGCAAATAATTACTCATTTTTCAGTCAGATACCCTGGAAGTACTCACGATTCCTTCATCTGGAATAATTGTGCTCTTCGTGCAAAGTTCGCTGAAGGTGATTTCCTAGACTGCCATCTACTAGGTAAGGATTTAGGGTAATCATAATATTATCTACTTTTATGTACTGTACTTCTACCAATTTTTTGTATGTGCTACTAAAATATTAAAGTAATGGTTAGGTTGGACTGGGTCAGGGATGACTTCATTCAAGATACCTAAATGAGGTAACATAGTAGATTTCTCAACGGTGTTTTATTCTATTATCTAGTGTTTCATGTAGGTACACAGTTAACTCTGTTTTGTCTTGAAAACTCACCAAAAATGTACCTGCATACACAACCGTGTATACGAGTAAGACACCTAAGTATATAGTGTAGGGTATACAGTACTGTATGTAGTATGTACACTTTTTTTCCACTGCCGCATTGTTCACTTGACATTGTCTTTAATTAGTGAAAGGTTAGGTGCATGTTGCAAGAGTTTTTATGACTATTAATTTTGAAACAGCAGCAGCATTAGTGAATGAAGTCTTTGAGTATTACTTCCCTAAACTTAAAGGCTTTAGTATAATGAAGATTTTATAACAATTCACATGTAATGTGGCATTGAAGGCAACTGTACTGCAGTTCCATACGGTATATCCTGTTAAGTAATTAGTAGCAAAAAAGAATATGTATTTTATGCACTGTACTAGATGACTTGATGTGGCTCATTAGATAATGCGACCTTGCTCTTCCGTGTTCAAGTAAAATGAACAAAATGTTCTTTGTTTTAGGTAATGAAGCTCTCGTTAGTCTTAATGCGTCATTCAAATTTTTTTTTGTATACTGATGATCTTTGAATCAATGCAGTGAAGACATTTTTTACATTTCAGTGGTTATTGCAAATAAAGAATGTGTACTGTGTAATAGAAAATGAAGCACAGGCCAGTCCTTAAATATTGGTTTATTCCTTTTACAGGGGACAGTGGGTACCCGCTGGAACGATACCTCCTCACTCCATTCGCTAACCCCATGACAAGAGGAGAGGAGAGTTTCAATCGGAGCCACACGAGGACACGGGTTTTAATTGAACAAACCTTTGGCCTCCTTAAGTCCAGGTTCAGGTGCCTACACCAGTCTGGAGGGTCTCTGCAGTATGAGCCCAGGAAATGTGGCAAAATTATCACTGCATGCATTCTGCTCCACAACAGATGTGTGAGACGCAGAATCCCACTTCCTGAGGCAGAGGCAGAGGCAGAGGGAGGAGAGGAAGAAGACCCTGATGATCCAGAACCCCTGGGAGGCTGCAGGAGCGAGACAGGGACATGCTGCAGGACAACAAGCACGTAACAATGTTGTGGATAATGTTTTTTCATGAAAAGGATTCTTTTTACAGTTGTCTCACTGTGTAGGCTGTGACTTAACTAAGATGTCTTTTTTGTTTTTATTTACCTCTGAGTTGGATCATGAGAAGGCAAATTTTTTTAACTTTTTTAATTAATGCTCACATTAACAATTCTTCAATATATTTATCCAGTAATAAAATTTTTAAAAAATATATCCTGTATATATCTATATTTCCTTAGCCTACATAATTAAGCCTAAAAGTAGCACACACAAAAATAACCCTGAGTTACATAAAGTATCACATTTTGTTTAAAGGAAAAAATAAATAAACCTGAGTTGACACAGTATCACAGTTTCTGCAAAGGCAAAATATGTATAACACTTCCACTGTGCTAGTGGAGATGTGCAGGCAAGTAAAGAAGACAGCACTAAATATACAGTACAGCCTACCGTGCATTGGTCCCACACCATATGATTAGTGTAAGGGAAAGTTTGGAGTAAAGATTGTAGGTTGGAGAGGAGGGATGGAGGAGAGACTGAGCTTGAAAAGATGGATGGAGAAGAGATTGTAAGTTTGAGGATGGAAAAACCTAACCTAATCATGTAGTGATTTTAAATCAGAAAAATATACAAAACTGCACTAAGCTTAAAACAAAGATATATAATTATATAGTACACAATGACATTGATTTCATGTGTAATGCTGACTTTAAAAAATAAAATAAAATACTGTAACACAGGAGGAACATGACACACAAGAACAAATCATAAATTAAGCATATTATTGGCACACAACCATACTTCCTGAGATATATTGGTATTTATTGAAAGAATTACCGTTTTGCAGCAGTGTTGCCAGATCCGGCTGGGTGCCAGTATTTTACCCCCGTCATTTATTGTACTTTACCACGGTTATTTCCCGGTAGTTTGCCCAGGTTAGGTCCCAGTAGTTTGGGTATTATTACAGAATAACTGGGTTTTGGCTAGGATCGCGCAGTGTTACCACATCTGGCTAGGTCCCGGAAATTTGCCCCAGTCACTTTATGATAGTTTATACTGGTTATATCCCGGTAGTTTACCCAGGTTAGGTCCCGGTAGTCTGTTGTGGTCTAGGTTAGGTTAGGTCAGGTCAGGTCAGGTAAGGTCAGACTAATTGGTAAATATTGAATGAATTACCGTTATTGGGTACGTTTTTTCTACCTTCATTACCCACTTATTTAGACCACTCTAAGACTATTTTCTTCTATGGCATTTTCTCCGCAAATGCCCCATTTCCAAGATAGGGCATATTCAAATGGGGCATTTTGAAATTAGCCTGACCTTACCTGACCTGACCTAACCTAACCTAGACCGCATCAGACTACCGGGACCTAACCTGGGCAGACTACCGGGACCTAACCTGGGCAAACTACCGGGAAATAACCGTGGTAAAGTACAGAAAATGACCGGGCCAAAGTACTGGGACCTAGCCGGATCTGGCAACACTGCTACAAAACGGTAATTCTTTCAATAAATACCGACTAATTTCCAAATTATGTTTGTAAAACGGGGCATCTCCAAGAGAAACACCATAGATGAAAAGTGTCTTAGAATGGTCCAAAATAGTGGGTAATGATACTAAAATATACAATATAGTGAACCCAGTTCTTCTGTAAATTTACCGTAGTTTGCCCAGGTTAGGTCCCGGTAGTCTGATGCGGTCTAGGTTAGGTTAGGTTAGGTCAGGTAAGGTCAGGCTAATTTCAAAATGCCCCATTTGAATATGCCCTATCTTGGAAATGGGGCATTTGTGGAGGAAATGCCATTGAGGAAAATAGTCTTAGAATGGTCTAAATAAGTGGGTAATGAAGGTAGAAAAAACGTACGCAATAACGGTAATTCTTTCAATATTTACCGATATATTTAATTTGTAATTGATATGAACTTAATATATATAATACTATACTGCACTTTAATATAAGAGGAACATATAAGAGGCGGTCTTATTACGTGTTTACAATACACAGCTGATATGATTCTTCTTCCCCATTGGCTGGAAAAAGCGGGAACTATTTGAAAGCTCCTTCCTGATTGGCTAAAGGACTTAGAAACTCCGAGAGGATTTAGGAACTCCTAAATGTTAGGAAGGGTTTAGGAACTCCCCAGAATGTTTTGAGTATGGGCACTTAGGAAACGAGATAGGAGTTCCTAACCTGTTCCTACACTAGGCATTCCTAAGTGAGATAGGAAGGCTAATTTAGGAACTTTTTGAGTATCCGGCCCCAGGTATTTAAACAGGTGTAACATGAAGTGCCGTTACTAGTTGCATGGGGTGCTCAAACTCACAGGTTACACGGTACACTAGTTTATTGGTAGACACGGTGTGTGGATTAGTAGTGTAGTACAAGCAATGAATACTCCAGAACCAAACCAGTAAGGGTAGAGAAGGGGCACGTGGTAGTGGGTGAGCACACACGAGGTAGAGCTGGCAGGTGGAGCCGTGCTGCAGGTGAGTTGCTGTTGTTGGTGAGCAGGTGTAGCAGGAGCGGAGTAGGCGGCTGGTCAGGAAACGGTCTAGCTGGCCTGGTTAGAGCTGCAGGAAAAATGGGCACTGTGAACATTTAGGGCTTTATGCCTCTCGACTCATAGTGTTGGTCATTAAAGCAGTCAGTCTTGTTACATCAACACATCTTCCCTGAGTGAGTTCTTCTCTCTAGCTTCTCTCCTGCATGTGTTTCTCTCCAAGAGACAATGCTTGGGGACTACATTCCTGCCAATCCTCCAGCATACTCTGCATTTTATTCCAATTCATATAAGGTCAGGCTAATTTGAAAATGCCCCATTTGAATATGACCTATCTTGGAAATGGGGCATTTCCGAAGATGCCATAGAAAAAAAGTGTTTTAGAATTATATAAATTAGTGGTTAAGAAGGTAATAACATCGTAATAGAAAACGGCAATAGAATAAATAATTACCATAACATAAGGAAATATAATATTATTTACAGTCGGCAAAAAAAGTTTCTTTACCACCCCTACGTTAATTTTAACATGGGTAGCCGGTGTAGGGTTGGTACTCTGCCTACTTGGCTGCTAAGCCTTATCATCCGAGACTGATATCGTCTTTGCCGGGCTGGACAGTACGGGTGTCGGAGGCATTGGCTTCGGTCCGCCTTCAGATGTCGTCACTCATCAGTAGCCTAGTAGCTTTCAACGAGATAGGATGGGTGCTCGTCGCTCTTATGCACTGCTATACCAGCTTAATAAACTTACATTAAACCTATGAAATCCTTTCTCTGATGTAATGTTTTGACCATAAAATAAAACCGCCATTTAGTTCCATCCATGGAAGTGGCAAGTGCTTGGCTGAGCGTGTGTAGACGGCGAGTGACAGCCACACACAGCCTACCCTACACAGGCCCCATTGGCATTAATATGCGGGCCGCAGCCCGTGGTAGTCACAAACATTGCATTCCGTTTCTTTATATCAAAAGTTTAACTAATTTTAAATTAAATTTTGAATGTTCAAGAACTCTTACTATTTAACTATTCATTATTAAACATAAATAAATGCATCTGAGTATTTTAGAAGAAGAATAACCGTGAAATACCCAGAAAAAGTAGCACTGGGTAAAGTATGTCATTCCTACTCCCTGCCCAATAGACACTGAGGAGCACATGGGGTTGACGGAGGTATATATAAGACACTCGCGTCACACCAGGCCTACCACCATTTCATCACAGTGTTAAAACGATGGTAACGAAACTTTTTTTGCCGACTGTACGTAAAGACAATATAGTACATATGTTTTTTCAGCTTGAAGGCCCGTGACTGACTGAATTTCCAAATAGCCTTTTTGCTTTCTTCAGCTCTAACGGAAAATATCTGTTCTCGCAGTACATTTGGCGCGCGTTTTTTAGCGGCTCGAACGGAAAAAATCCATTTGAGCAGTACATTTGGCGCAAGATTTTAACAGCTTGAACGGAAAATTTCCATTCGAGCTCTTCTTTGTGGTCTTAACCAATAAATAGAATATTTGACATTTTATCGTAATTTTTACGTCGTTACATCATAAAAACCTTTGCCGGTAGTGCTGATTCAGAATATATAGTTTTTGGGGTATTTATTGAAAGAATTACCGTTTTGTAGCAGTATTGCCATATCCGGCTAGGTCCCAGTATTTTGCCCCGGTCATTTCATTTCCTGTACTTTACCATGGTTATTTCCCGGTAGTTTGCCTTAGAATGGACTAAATAAGTGGGTAATGAAGGTAGAAAAACCGTACCCGATAACGGCAATTCTTTCAATATTTACCCACATACATACATAATACATATATATATATATATATATATACATACATAATGTACATATACATATATACATACATATACATATATACTGTACACATACATACATATATATATGGTTGAAGGCGATGGTAAGTTCGGCTTTATATATTTTCCTAAAAAGATTTTCTTTATTTCTGATTGTCTTTTTATCTTCTTCCTTAAGTTGATTTAACACTTCTCCAAAAGAAGAGTGTGTGTTGGCCATATCGGGATTTCGGGTCCTAGACCCTTCTTCAGTGGCTTGGTTTTGAGGACTTGTCATCTCTGTGGTCGAGGTGAGAATGACGCTGTGTTGTGGCAGCGCTCTATTTAAGGCGTTTCCTCCGCTCCCCTACTCGACGTGCTGGCCTCTGATTGGTTAGGTGGCTGCAGGTTGGATCTCCGGGCGCTGGGTAGAGCTTGAAGGTCTGTTTGCTGCACGTTGAGTTTTGGGCCTTCAACCATACTTGTTTAAGAGAAAACCTCATATATATATATATATATACAGTCGTGGTCAATCATCCACATATGGGTATCTCAAGCAATTTACTGGCTAATGTTTTCACGTTCATATTATGATGTTATTGTTTTAAGTAGTGTATAGCTGCTTATAGTAAATTAAAAGATGGTAGTTAATCTATTTATTGGAAAGTTTATCAGCTAAGGAACAGAGGGAAGCTGTCAAAAGTTTACGTGAGTTACTCCTATATGGTTGATTATTTTTGACCACGGCTGTACATAACGTACATATAAACATACACATACATATACTGTACAGGGTGATTCAAAACTACATTTACAAAATGACAGGGTAAAGTCCTGACATGATGTTAAACATATTTCCATATGTAATTTTCAAAAATTTAAAAAGTTAATGACAGACATGAAAGCCAAATCCATTACCGTGGGCGAATGATCGAACACTTCTAAAATTAACTCCTCCCCCCCACAGCACCCCGTGTTCTCTCTCGGGTAGACGAGGGAACTTAATACAACGTATGAAGCAATAAACCCTTATCGATCACGGGTATTGTTTTGTGGTCGAGTTACACTTACCGAGTGATACGTGTAGATGCCAAGGCGGTACTACTAACTTATCTTACATTACAAGAAACACGAAGCCTTGGGATCGATTAAAAGCCAACGGATCTGTTTGAATCCCATGATCGATAAGGGTTTCATTGCTTCATACGTTTTAAAACTTGCCTCGTCCACTTAAGAGAGAGCAGGGGATGAGGTGGGGGTAGGTGTTATTTTAAAGCGTTCGATCGTTCGCCCACGGCAATGGATTTGGCTTTCATGTGTGTAATTAACTTTTTAAATTTTTGAAAATTACATATGGAAACATGTTTAACATCATGTCAGGACTTTACCCTGCCATTTTGTAAATGTAGTTTTGAATCACCCTGTATACTGTACGCATACATACATACATATACACATACATACACACACACATACATACGTACTGTATGAAGGCTCAGCTTATCGTATACACTATACACCATGCACGAACCAAGGCCGCTTCAAGCAGCCTTGGCACGAACGTTCTTGAATAGGGAAGTTTCGATCACGTGACCTTTATATGTAAACAAACGCAGCGGCGCCAACTCGTGAGACCTCAGGCGCGTCAACCCGTGAGACTTAAGTGCAGTGAGACCTGTGTTTTTTTGAACCATGGAGTATTCCAAGTGCTATCATTCACTGACTATAGAGGAAAAAGTGAAATATGAAGAGAAGCTAAAGTTTGCTTGTGTAAAAGTGGACCCATATGGTCTGAAGAGCGCAGAAATATGCTCAGATGTGAAACAGTATCCACCAATAAGTTACCCAGACCTCTGCAACTATTTGGTGTCCTCTCCTAACCCAGAATACAACTACCAGACTATGAAGTGCCATAAAAGCCTGCAGGCCCACAACTTCTTCACCAGTGGATGGGTGAAAGAAGTTGGTGTAGCAGAGTCCAGCCCAGGTGAAGCTGTGATTGTCAGAGGCAGAGTAAGTACCATGCTTTATTCTGTACATTCCACTCAAGTATGTTACTGGTAGTAATATAAACATCTGCCAGGCTGGTGCTCATATTCTTAAGAGCCAGAGCAGCAGGTTATGTTGGATATACTGTACTTTAATTATGCTACTTGGTGAATGTTGCTTGGTAGAACTGAAGAATCACACTTCCATAATATTATGTTTTTGTCAGCTTTCTAAGTTAGGTTAGATTAAGGTAGATCAGGGTGGTTTAATTCAGTTCTGGTAGTGCATAGATATGGGTAAATTTCCCTGGTAATTCTGTAAGACAGTGGTTCTCAACTCATGGTCCATGGTGACTTCTTGGGTGGTCCATAGGACTTCCACTGTACTGTATTTGTTGTTACACTCAAAATGAATGTACCGTACATAATTTTAAGTTTATGGAAATTTCAGTATGAACAATTTAATGAAAAACATAATTTGCCAATAATTTAATAATATGTTTATATTTAAGAACATTGTAATGGCAATCTTTAACCAAAATGCTTGTTGTGTACTGTAAGATGTATTTATCCTTATCCAAAATTTAAATGGTCCACGACCCAAAAGAAACTTTTTTTTTTATTACTTGGAAAAACTGTATAATATTATATCAAGCTCTAGGGCCTTAAGGGTTAACGTCCACAATATAAATACTGGTACTGTACTTATTTTCTAATACATTATAATTATTTCAGGTTCTACATTCACAATTTGTTGGTGCTACAGCAACACATTCATGGATTATAGCTGGACATGATGGTGTGATAGTAACAGCACACTGTGATTGCAAAGCTTGTCAAGGTGAGGATTCTTTGGTTTAACTTTTAATCACCATTTGCTACAACTTTTCTATATACTGTTCTGTACAGTACCATTTCCAGAGCAAATGTATCATAATATTTCTTACCACTTACACTGATACTATGTGTCATATTTGCTAAGTTAATTAATTTTCTAAAGTAACCTTTTCACTTTTCCTTTTGCATAATACAGTACTCTATTTTATTGCATACTGCAACTTCTCTTCTGCAAATGGAAGAAGTATGGTAGCAAGGAGTATGTTAATAAGGTGCAAAATGCAGGGCCAGAAGAGAGGTTTGCTGGGTAAATTCTGAATCTTGGAGACTCCTGTTGCTGTAACAAAAGCATAATTCCAGTTACACATTTCTAACATAATCTTTTAATGTATTTTAGGTGGAACTTGCTCTCATGTAGCAGCTGTTCTTTTCTACATTGAAGCTGCAGTACGTATCAGAGGCCAGAAAACCGTGACACAGGAGAAGGCGTATTGGTTACTTCCACGGGCACTGGGGAAACTACAGTATGAAGAAGTATCCAACACAGACTTTACTTCTTCAGCCCGAAAAAAGAAACAATTTGATGATTCTTTGGGCAGCACATCACAAGAGGCCAGTGGTAAGAAGCAAAGGAGCTACTCTGATATGGAACCAAGTGAGGAGGAAGTGTATGAGCTAATGAAATCATTTAGTGAGAGTGGGACCAGAAGTGTTATGTTATCTATAAAAGCACCCTTCAACAGATCCTTCATTCCAACTGCAGTAAGGCTAGAAAATGATCTGCCTGCACCACTGACCAAGCTTAAAAATGACAAAGATGTAGGCAGTGACATTGAACCACTTACAAAATCCGTTCAGCAAGTGAAAGTTGCTATAACTGAGGAACAGGTATCACTGGTGGAGTCTGTAACTCGTCAACAGTCTAAATCTAAGATGTGGTTTGAATATAGAGCAGGAAGAATCACCTCTTCAAATATGAAGAAGGTATGTTCAACTCAAATAGACAAGCCTTCTCAATCACTAATTCAAGAAATATGTTATCCTAACAAAAATAAATTTAGAGTACCAGCAACCCAATGGGGTTTAGATAATGAGGAAACTGCCAGACAAAGTTACATACAACACCATAGCACAAGTCATGATAATCTTAGTGTAAATACTTGTGGTTTGTTTATAAGCCATAGCCATCCTCACATAGGAGCTTCACCAGATGGTATAGTTAACTGCACCTGCTGTGGCAAAGGATGCATTAAAATCAAATGTCCCTATAACCTTGCAAAGGGAAATCTTTTGACACATCCATGTCTAAACTATGACCCTAATCTTGAGCATCACCTCAGCAAAAGCCACCCGTATTATTATCAAGTCCAGTCACATCTTTTTGTGACCAAGACATCCTATTGTGATTTTATTTTGTGGAGTCCAAATGAACTATATATACAAAGAATAGAACCAAACTTAGAATTTCAGAATGTCATGGTGAGTAAAGCCTCCAAATTTTTCCATGATATTGTCCTTTTTGAGCTTTTAGGTTGCTACTTTTCAAAGATTAAATGCTCTAAGAATGAGAAAGAAAATACACCAACAACTGATAGGTCTAAGTAGATAGAAAAGGTTATGTTTTCATATTTGCACCCTACTTTGCTACCAAAAAGAGCATTTTCATTATCTACTGTAGTACTGTATTGCTATTATTACTATTCCAGTTGTGTTAATGCTACAAGAAAAATAAATGTGTTGGTCCTAAACAAATGAGATTTTATTAGATAATTTTATTATAAAAAACACATGCATACATATTATAAAATGCTTATTTTATCTTATACAGGACCAAGGATGCCTGCTTTTTTACTTGAGTAACCCTAGAAAACTGCAGCACATTACCTCAGGTACTATCATAGAACCTGAAAAGCTTTGATGAAAAAGTTTTGATACTTCATTATGTCTCAGTCTCGTCACTCTGGATTTGGAGATCTGAGTTGACCTTCCTTCTAACATAGACTTCCAAACACCATTTAATCTGAATGAAAATTACTCAAGAACTCGTTGAAGCTTCATATTTTGGCAAATTTGCGCACTAAGACAATCGAAGAATAAGTACAGTACTGTATTATATAGGTGGGTAATTTCCAAGCAAAACACAACCACATATTTACTTGTTATAGAGGTAAATTTTGGGTCAGATACAGTTACTTGAAATATACTGACTGATTTATTTCCTGGTATTACTGGGAAAAGGTGAAATCAGAAATAATAAGAATCCTCCATTCCTCTTCTTCGTTCACAATAAAAATATCTTATTAAACATTCGCTGACCGATCTTATGAGTACTACTTATAATATTACACAGACATACACCTTTTTTTATTACATCTACTTCAATAGTGACCTGTTTGAAGTTTGTCACTAAATAGGCAATTCGATATACTGTCTTTTCCGCCGGCAGAAATGTTGTGATGTGTTTGGGAAGCTAAAAGCTTTTGTATAACAGGAAGCCCACACTGATTGGACGGCTCCGTTTTTTTATATATTCTTGGCCATTTAACTGTTTATTTTTTTTATGTTCATTATCAACAATTTTATGTGCCTTGGAATTATTCTTTGTATTTACTTTGAATTTTTACAGACAAATAACAAATATTTTTTGCATTGCAGCCACTCACTCTGACCCCTTCCTTCCCCTGGGGTCGTACTAGACAAGGATGGGTATGCACATAGATGAAGCAAAACTGCACGGTTTCATCATTGTTATCCTATGGGGGCGTGCATTTACCCTCGCTTTATGAAGGGAGCCGATCTAAATCTCCGTAATGGCAGCGGAGCGAACCCCTTATAATGCAGCTCAATTTGGGGAGGGAATTACACAGGCATTAACAACAAAGAGACTAGAGGCGGTGGAGTGTGGATGAGTGGTTAATGGAACAAGTCTCATAACCGGGAACTGTTAATTGAAGCCTCTATCATGCCACTGGTATATCAACCATTAAAGCGAAATGTTTATTGATGTGAAAATCAAAGCACTATGGGGTTCAATGTACTGTACAAATTAGTAAACTACTCTGGTTTTTCATTTTACGAGCCTGTGAAGCTTATATTTCCATACTGTCCTTCATGACTTGGTAGATGTGACGACGCAACTTTTGCCGTCGACTGTACATGAGTGTACCTACCACCAATTTTCGAGCTTCAGTTATTTAGTCCTCATTTGCCTCACAGTTGCTTAAACAATTAGCAATGTATTATGTTTGATTATCTGCGTGAGTGTGGACATGTTAAATATTAGGTCCTTGAGTGGTTCTAAATAGTAGTTAATATAACTGATATATTCCTGTCACCCTAATAGTAGCAAAGAATTTTATTCACTGCTCGAAGTTCTGGGAACGATATATTTATTATAAATATTAGTTTCTCTTATACAAGGAACTGTAAGACCCTATAAAAAATATAGAACTAGTTAGTGTGTATGACCTTTGTTCCCTCTATCTCCTCTTTCATATCAGTGACATTTGTTGAGTATACACAGTCTCTAAGACAAAGTCTATACAACATATTCACTCATTAGCTTCTCTGAGCTTTATCACGGCACTTCAGATCCCCGCTCTAGTCTTTCTATTCCCAGATTCCGAACGTCCCCTTCCTGCCTTCCTTTGATCCACCCTGTATTTCCCCTTTTTTTTTTTAATCCCACTTGCACGTTACCGGTGACATTACAGTTTATTTAGGCATCACGACAATTTACTTCGTCAATCAATCCTTTTACACACCAATACATCTTAATTTCACACCAATACATGCCCTATACAACACATCATCACTATTGTCCACCCACGTATACACTAGACGCCACACATCAAAACCCCTGTTCACCAAACAGTAAGTAGGTACCCAGCTGTAAGAGTAAGGATTGCAGCTTTGTAGGCTGGAGGAAGATGTGTTGATGTGACAAGACTGCCTTAATTAGGGGAGGTGGCCGAGTGGTTAGTGTTCTGGACTCGTAACCTGGAGGTCGGGAGATCGATCCTCTCAGGTGAGGGCCTGAGAATATTTACTCTTCCGATTGGAGTTCGTGGCACTAACTATAAGGTCACCGAACGTCGTAAAACACCCTCACTGGTACCATAACAGCTGCCGTATTTGGGAATTACCCTCACTTCCCTCCCTCTGTGGCTGGGTACCAGTTCGGAAGTCGTGAAGTGTGTGTGTGTGAGCAGCAGTTGATCTGGGCCACGGTAACGGGCTTGATGAAGCCTATGTCCAGTGTCGAAAGATGATAAAAAAAAAAAAAAAAAAAAATCACCAACACCATGAGTTGATAGGCATGAAGCCCTAAATCATTATCATCATCCTTACAACAAACATCTTTTCACTAATCTCCGTGCATCATCACTACCTTCCACTCATATAATTATATATATGTATTTGATTATCTTTACCTATTCTATTTCTTTTAAATGTATGTATATTTTCAGCCTATGGCTGCCCTCATGTTAATAAACCGTTTATTATTATTATTATTATTATTATCTCAACAAAGCAGCAAAATTTGTTTTCACTTCAATCCACATATCTTCACTACACACTAACCCATTTACACAATCCGAAATCAAAATTGTCCTTACTTTTATCAAACACATCTTCACTACCCTCTACATATTTTCACTACACACATACACATCCCCATCTTCACCACTCACAAAACATTTTCCCTACTTTCCACACACTTCTACAACCATTCAAACATCTCTACTTTGATTAGCACATATTTACTACCACCCAACACATCTTCACTATCCCAACACATCTTCACCGTCAATCACACACTATTACCCTCACACATCTTCACTACCATTACTCTACACACCTCCTCACTACCCTCCACACACCATCATTTTCCTTAACACGCCTACAACAGAACTGCATAATCTTTACTACATTCCTCACTTCTTCACTACTCAAAACACATCTTCACTACTCGACAAACGTCTTCCCTAGATAAACTACACCTGTACTACTAATCTCCCATCCTAACTACCATTCACACATCTTCACTATCCTCACTCACCATCACTATCCTCAAACATCTTTACTACCCTTATACATCTTCAACATAATATATATCTTCACTATCATTCATACATCATCACTACCATTCACACATCTTCCACTAGCTTCCATACATCTTCACTCCCCTCCATACATTTTCACTATCATCCACACATCTTCGCTACTATTCACACATCTTCGCTACCATTCACACATCTTCGCTACCATTCACATATCTTCGCTACCATTAACACATCTTCGCTACCATTCACATATCTTCGCTACCATTAACACATCTTCGCTACCAATCACACAACTTCACTACCAATCACACATCTTCGCTACCATTCACACATCTTCGCTACCATTCACATATCTTCGCTACCATTCACACATCTTCGCTACCATTCACATATCTTCGCTACCATTTACACATCTTCACTACCATTTACACATCTTCGCTACCATTCACACATCTTCGCTAATAATTCACATATCTTCGCTACCATTTACACATCTTCGCTACCATTTACACATCTTCGCTACCATTAACACATCTTCGCTACCATTAACACATCTTCGCTACCATTCACACATCTTCGCTACCATTCATATATCTTCGCTACCATTTACACATCTTCGCTACCATTTACACATCTTCGCTACCATTTAAACATCTTCGCTACCAATCACACATCTTCGCTACCAATCACACAACTTCACTACCATTAACACATCTTCGCTACCATTTACACATCTTCGCTACCATTTACACATGTTCGCTACCATTTACACATCTTCGCTACCATTTACACATCTTCGCTACCATTTACACATCTTCGCTACCATTTACACATCTTTGCTACCAATCACACAACTTCACTACCAATCACACAACTTCACTACCAATCACACAACTTCACTACCAATCACACAACTTCACGACAAACTACACATCTTAACTACCCTTACACATCTTCATTACCCTCACACATCACTACCATTCATACATCTTTGCTATCATTCATACATCATCACTACAATCACACATCATTACTGTTAATCATTGATCATCACTACACCAATCACCTTCACTACCCTCACTCATCATCTCTACCATTCACACCTTTTCACTACCAATCACACATCTTCACTACCAATCACAGATCTTAATACCTTCACACATCTTCAATACACACAAACTTATCTTCACTACTTACATACATTTTCATTACCATTACACATATCCACTACCAGTCACACATCTTCACTACTCATATACATCTTTCCTAACCCCATGAATCATAACTACCATCACACATCTTCATAACTCTCACATCACAAACATGCACACATCTTCACTACCCTCACTCATCACCACTACCATCACACATCACCAATACTATTCATACATAATCACTACCATTCACACATCTTTACTACATTAACACATCATCACTATCATTCACACATCTTTACTACCCTAACACATCTTCACTACCCGAACACATCTTCACTACGCACTTACACATATTCACCATCTTTCACACCTTCACTACACACCTACACATCTTTGACACACATATACATCTTCACTACATACGTACACATCATCACTACCCACGACACATCATCACTTCATACTTACACATTATCACTACCATTAACACATCTTCACTACTCTCACACACATTCACTACTCCCAAACATCTTCACTCACCATCCACACACACATCATCACTAAGATTTACACATCTTTACTACCATTTACACATCTTCACTACACACTTACACATCTTCACTACCCTTACACACCTTCATTACCCTCACACACTTTTACTACCCCCACACAACTTCACTACGATTCATATATCTTCACTACTCTTACTGTCATTTATTATCTCGAACACATCTTCACTACCTGCCACTTCTTCACTCCATTCACATATCTTCACTATTAACCAAAGTCTTACCTATACTCTCCATGCTAATTCTTTTAAACCAAAAATACACCATGACTACAAAAAATACACAACAGCTTGTCAAAAAAATAATTTACATATTTGACAAGGTAATCAATCTATTGTCGAGTCAATATTTACATAAGCTGAAGAGAACATGGCGGATATTATGATTTGGCACAAGATTAAGATACTTGATGACATGCCTGAATTCACCGAAAGCTTCTTCAAGTTCGTGACGGAGCAAGTAGTCCTTGCCCGAGTGAAGAGTGAGATGGGTGAGGTGGAGGTGACAACATTGCTGAACAGACTGACCTCATGGAGCGTGGAAGCCCTCGTAAAACACATGAATGTCGTCACTTACTCCTGGGGACTGTGCAAAATTTCAGGCTTCCCTAATTTTGGTAAAGTGTTGCACGGCAAGGATAGATGGCCACTCACTTTGCCTTTGTATCCTGAATTTGAATGTATATGGGCAGTTTATGCGGTACAAAATGTTGTGGGAGTTGGTCCACCTCTAAACGTGTACGTTGCACTCTCAGTAGGTCAGGAGGGCTGGTGTGTTCTCACGCCAAACGTACACACACTAGTACATGTACTCCGAATTCACAATATGAGTACTAATATTTTACTGGAACAGATAAAGTGCAAATCAGATTGTGGACAGCTTTGTGATGAATTGGTACCCTGTGTACGACCTTCTAAAGCACCATTATTGGGCCATTTTCCGATTCCAACAGAACGACCTCTTAATCATATTGAGTATGAAACCGTGTTCCTGAAGAACACTCTGGAAGAAAAGGGTTTCTTGAAGCAAACATGCTACTACTACTCTACTATGAATTGGTATTTTAAGGATTATGGTCTGATATTGGGGTTTGACTTTGAGGACAGGAAGCATTGGGCAATCGTACGCATGAGTAGGAATCATCCAGTGTTTGTGTTGGAAAGGGAGGAGATCAGAGCACGAGAATTTTTGGCATGCTTGAGTCGTTTTATGAAGGAAGAAATTATAATTAATGATTTTCTGTGCTTCTTTACGCGTCTCAGCACTATAAAGCGGGAAGAGGCATTGGAAATAATGCACAGCAATCTGCCACTACCGTTGTCACTGTCAGAGACTGCCTTCCAGATTGCGTGTCAGCTGCCATTGTGCTACGTCCATCAGTACGCCCCACCACTCCTCTATAAAACCATTAGGTGCAACCACTCTGTTGTAGGGACACCAGCACCATATCGCAAGAGCACTCAAGATGTCGTCAAACAATTAGATCTATCATAATAGGCTTTATTATTATGTAATACTTTATATATATATGGATCCTAGCTGCTTGTAAATACTGTTAATAAAAAATATATATACATACAAGATATCTATGCATGTAATTTAATCCCTATTTGGACCAACCTCCTATGAATTATTTATCTATCTATCTATAGCTCCGATGCCTCGTTCCCTCCGGGAACTCCCCCCAAGGGGGTGGCCACGGCAGAAGTGACTCCAGTTCTCTCTGTTCCAACACTCCCTCCTTACTTGTTCAAGCCCTACTCTACCCCTCACATTTCTCTCCTTTACATACTCTTCCACTCTGTTCTGCCATCTGACCGGAGGTCTGCCTCTCACACCAGGTGCCACAACTTCACTTCCATACACCTTTACAAATTCCTCGCCTTGCATTCTCTCCACATGTCCAAACCATCTCAATGTATCACGTTTCACTCTCTCAACCACTCCACACTCAATACCAATTGCCTTCTCACTCATACCACATCTCTCATATACACTCTCATTACTTTCTCCATCCCATCTAGTAAGTCCACATGCTCCTCTCAAGTAACTCATTTCCACAGCACCTATTCTAGACTGATGAGCCCTACTCCATGTCCATGTCTCCGACGCATATGTCAGTGTTGGCAGGATTATACTATTTTGTATTCCCCTTTTCACTTCCATACTCACACTTCTACCCTTCATAATCCTCCCCAGTGATCCTATGACCTGTCTACCCTTCACTGCTCTCTCCCTAATTTCTCCTTCCAAACTTCCATGTTTACACATAACTGTACCCAGGTACTTAAACTCCTTCACTTCCTCCATCCTCTCGCCCCTCAGAGTTATCTCACACTTTGTCCAAGTTGGTACAGCCACTCTGTAAGGTGTAGCAAAGTCAATCACTTCAGTTTCTGCTCTTTCAAATACCATCACTTTACTTTTGCCCACATTCACCTTCAGTTTCCTTCGTTTACACACAGACTGAAATTCGTCCACCACTCTCTGTAAATTCCTTTCATTCTCAGCCATCAGCACAGTGTCATCCGCAAACAAACTTGCCACCAGGGACCAGTTTGTTTCATTCAGCCTCAACTTCACCCCCAGACCATTCACTTTGGCTTTCACCTCTCTCATACAACCATCCATATATATATTGAACAACCATGGTGACATAACACACCCCTGTCTCAGCCCTACACTAATATTAAAACTCTCACTTAGATCACCCTCTACCCGTACACATGCTTTTGTATCTGCGTAAAAAGCCTCAATGCCTTTCAGCAAAGTCCCCCAACTCCATAAATTCTCAACACCTCTGTCATAGCTTTCCTATCAACTCTATTGTATGCCTTCTCCAAGTCCATGAAGGCAGCATACAACTTCTTACCCTTCCCAATATATTTCTCCACTATTGATTTTAATGCAAATATTTGGTCCACACATCCTCTACCCTTTCTAAATCCTCCCTGCTCCTCACTAACTTTATTCCCTGTTACTTCAATCAGTCTTTCAGTCAGAACCTTCCCGTAAACCTTCCCCGGTACACTAAGAAGGCTTATTCCCCTATAGCTACCACACTCATCCTTACTCCCCTTCCCCTTATACAAAGGTACAATTATGGCTCTCCTCCAATCCTCTGGCACCTCTCCCTGCCTCCAGGCCAATGTACATATAAGCAACATCCACTCCACTACTACCTCCCCCCCACACTTTAACATTTCAGCAGTTATCCCATCCACCCCCAGTGCCTTGCCCATCTTCAACTTTCCTATTGCTTTCCTAACCTCTTCTTCCTAATTCTCCCTGTACATCCTGTCGTCTACCACCTGCCTCCATCCCCATGCATGTCACCACCGCCTCCCCTCCCGTCCCCTCATTCATCAACCGATCAAAATGCCTCTTCCACACTTCTTTCACTTCCTCACTTCTACTCACAGTAACTCCATCCTCTTTCTTCATTCTCACACTACCAGACTTTCCTTCTCCTCTTTCTCTTTTCACCTCCTTCCAGAATAATTTCTTGTTCTCTTTAAACTTTTCACTCAGCTTCATACCAAACTCCTCATCCACTCTCCTTTTACTCTCACTCACCATCATTTTCACTTGTCTCTTACACACATTATATTCTCTTTTCCATCTCTCTCTCACTTCTTCCGGCACATTCCTCTGTAGTGTTCTCCTATATGCCTTCCTCTTATCCTCTACAGCATCTTTCACTTCTGTCCACCAAGCACTCCCTTTCTTGCCCCTCTTCTGTGTCTTATATCCTACTACCTCTGCTGCTGTCCTCAATACTATCATCTTAAACATTTCATACACCGCATTCACTCCCACTCCCTCCCCTATCTTCCCAATATATTTCTCCACTATTGATTTCAATGCAAATATCTGGTCCACACATCCTCTACCCTTTCTGAACCCTCCCTGCTCCTCACTAACTTTATTCCCTGTTACATCAACCAGTCTCTCAGTAAGAACCTTCCCATACACCTTCCCCGGTACACTAAGGAGGCTTATTCCTCTATAGCTACCACACTCCTCCTTACCTCCCTTCCCCTTATAAAACGGTACAATTATGGCTCTCCTCCAATCCTCTGGCACCTCTCCCTGCCTCCAAGCCAATGTGCATATAAGCAACATCCACTCCACCACTACCTCCCCCCCACACTTTAACATTTCAGCAGTTATCCCATCCACCCCCGGTGCCTTTCCCATCTTCAACTTTCCTATTGCTTTCCTGACCTCTTCTCTTCCTAAATCTCCCTGTACACCCTGTCGTCTACCACCTGCCTCCAACCCCATGCATGTCACCACCGCCTCCCCTCCCGTCCCCCCATTCATCAACCGATCAAAATGCCTCTTCCACACTTCTTTCACTTCCTCCCTTCCACTCACAGTAACTCCATCTTCTCTCTTCATTCTCACACTACCAGACTTTCCTTCTCCTCTTTCTCTTTTAACCTCCTTCCAGAATAATTTCTTGTTTTCTTTAAACTTTTCACTCAGTTTCATGCCAAACTCCTCATCCACTCTCCTTTTACTCTCACTCACCATCCTCTTCACTTGTCTCTTACATACATTGTATTCTCTCTTCCACCTCTCTTTCACTTCCCCTGACACATTCCTCTGTAATGTTCTCCTATACGCCTTCCTTTTCTTCTCTACAGCATCTTTCACTTCATCTGACCACCAAGCACTCCCTTTCTTGCACCTCTTCTGTGTCTTATATCCGACTACCTCTGCTGCTGTTCTCATTACTATTGCCTTAAACACTTCATACACCTCATTCACTCCCACTCCCTCCCTCATACTCAGCCTAGCATCCTCCAGCACCTCACCCACCCTCCTCTTATATACCTCTCTGTACTCACTGTCATTCAATCTTCCACTTGCCACCTCTCTCTTGTTCCCCCCTCTATCCTTCCTACTATACTCCCATTTTGCCCTGACTCTAATCCTTGCCAACACTGCATAGTGGTCCGAGCACTGAAACATTCCTCTCACCACTCTAGCATCCATCACATCTTTCCTTAACCTTTCATCCACAGCTATGTAATCTATCAAACTCATTTGCTCACCCCTCTCATCCCTCCTCTTCCACGTGTACCTGTGGATCAGTCTGTGCTCGAAGCAGGTGTTGGCGAGGAACAACCCTGCCTCGGCACACACATCCACCAGGCACTCACCATTCTCATTTATCCCATTCACACCCCACTTGCCAACTACATTTCCTCTTCTCTCATTCCCTACCTTCCCATTCATGTCTCCTATCAACACTATCCTCCTCCCACTCTCAAACTTTCTTAGACATTCATTCATTTCATCCCAGAACTCTTTCATTTTTGCCTTTCCCACTTTGGTCTGCGCGTTCACCGGAGCATACGCACAGACCCATGCATATTTCACAATACCAATCTTACCAGTCAACCATACTATTCTTGTTCCCTTCCTTCCATACCCATCTATTCCTTTCCACACTCTCCCAGACACCAACAATGCACACCCTTCCTTTCCTCTCCCTTTACTTTTTTCATCCATACCAGTCCATACCACGCCTCCTTCTATTCCTTCCCACAACACATTCTTCCCTCCATCCCCACTCTCTTCCACCCCCCATCCTTTCACATGCGTCTCTGTTATCCCACACACATCTATTCTACTCCTTCTGCAACACTCCACTATCTCTCTCCTTTTCACCTCATTCACCATTCCATTCACATTGATTCCAACCACCTTCAAGTATTCATCCCCTTTCCTGCCCCCCACAGGGCAGACTGGAGACCCCTCCCCGCCACTAGCCGCAGCCGTCCGTCCCCCCATTGGGGGGCCGCTGGTGGCTGGCAAGGCCAACGCAGCGCTCATTCCCGAAGGGACACGGACAATCAACATTGTCAAGAACTTAAAAAACACCACAATAATAAAAAAAGAGAATTACATAAAAACACTTAAAAAAAATATACGCCATTAAAATATATACATATAAAATATATACATTACAGAAATTTAAAACCTATATGTGGGGGAACCTAATGTGCCCCCACACCGCCTCCCCCTTTGGCTTCACCTCCAGCCTTTAAAATAAAATAGACTAAAAACAGGGAGGTGTCCCCCGAGGTTACCACGTGGAGGCGGGGTGAGACTTACCTACCCCTCCTGAGGAAGGGTAGGTCACCGAGGTGCTTTTAAAAACTTCCCAATGTTCAACAGTAGCCAGTACGCAATGGCCGCACCTCTGAACCCCATTGGTTACGATATTGCCACTGGAAGGAAGTAGGAAGCTTTATATATTGAATTAACTATTGAAATATAAAAGTAACATTAGTGTAAAATATCTTCATAAAAAATTTCATCATCTATATATTACTTACACAAGCATAATAATACTTCAATACTGGTGTGAGAAGAAGAACAGAATGGAAGAGTATGTGAGGGAGTGCTGGAACAGAGTGGAAGAGTATGTGAGGGAGTGCTGGAACAGAGTGGAAGAGTATGTGAGGGAGTGCTGGAACAGAGTGGAAGAGTATGTGAGGGAGTGCTGGAACAGAGTGGAAGAGTATGTGAGGGAGTGCTGGAACAGAGTGGAAGAGTATGTGAGGGAGTGCTGGAACAGAGTGGAAGAGTATGTGAGGGAGTGCTGGAACAGAGTGGAAGAGTATGTGAGGGAGTGCTGGAACAGAGTGGAAGAGTATGTGAGGGAGTGCTGGAACAGAGTGGAAGAGTATGTGAGGGAGTGCTGGAACAGAGTGGAAGAGTATGTGAGGGAGTGCTGGAACAGAGTGGAAGAGTATGTGAGGGAGTGCTGGAACAGAGTGGAAGAGTATGTGAGGGAGTGCTGGAACAGAGTGGAAGAGTTCACGAGGGAGTGCTGGAACAGGAAAAACGTCAGAGCTATAGATAGATAAGTAGATATATAATAATAATAATCACAATAATAATAATAATAATAA
Source organism: Petrolisthes cinctipes (assembly GCA_033782935.1). Taxonomy (NCBI): domain Eukaryota; kingdom Metazoa; phylum Arthropoda; class Malacostraca; order Decapoda; family Porcellanidae; genus Petrolisthes; species Petrolisthes cinctipes. The sequence continues at coordinate 74,870 of JAWQEG010002222.1, read as the reverse complement.
TAATAATAATAATAATAATAATAATAATAATAATAATAATCACAATATTAAAAATAATAAAAATAACAATAATCACAATAATAATAATACTAAAAATAATAACAACAATAATAATAATAATCATCATCATCACTGAAAAGTCAAGAAATTTCAGTACCATTTACTCTATAATTTCCATGATTGTGTATCACTAAAAAATGTCAAACCTGATTCTCATCAACCTACCAATAGAGGAGAGTGAGTATACTGGTGTGTGTGTGTGTGTGTGTCGATGGAATAGGTGGGTGGTCAGCAGGTGTGTGTCCAGCCACCGTGCTGAGCGGATGTGCTTTCCCTGTGCTCTGCTGCCAGTCCCCTGCTTTCCAAACCAACCATGGCGGTCACTTATTGAGTTAAGAAGAATGCAATAACGGAATCAACTACCCCGGCTTACAAAGGAAGAATTAATAGACAGTAGCCTTACAGGACAAGAGCAGAGCAAAAGATTACTAAAGGAATTAACAGAAAAGTTCCAAGACCTAGTCAAGGAAATGACAAAGCTGAAACTAGCAATCACTGCGCCAAAGGGTAATGTAAACAAGAGGATTGACAAGTTACAAGACTAGGTAAAGAAACAAGCTGAAGTGTTAACGGAACAACAATGATACTTGGAGCCTCTCAACCGAAGAGACCGAGAGAAGAATATTATCGTGACTGGTGAACCGGATGATAATGAGGCGCTGAAGGGTGCTACGTTGGATGAAGGTAAATTAGAGAAGATCTGGGCATGCATAGAAGCAGGTGAAGCTATAAAGGGGGACAGGAGGCTGGGCATGAAAGTAGACAATAGGTGGCATCCCATTTTGGTGAATGTTGATAGTAAGGAAGAAAGGGATAGAATCTTGGTGAAGACAACAAACTGAAGCAAGCTGGTGGGGAGTTCAACAGGATTTACATTAAGAAGGACGTTCATCCTAGTATCAGAGAAGAGTGGAGGAGGCTACATGACGTAGAAAAGGGGGAGAAGGAGCAGCCTGAAAATTCTGGATGTGTGATCCGGCTGGATACCCGTGAAAGGAAGTTGTACAGAGACGATGTGGTAATCAATGAGTGGAACCAGCAGTATTTTTAAGTCGACCACAGTGAGCAGCATCTCTGAAGATTGTGTCTTGGAACATAAATGGTGCAAGAACAAAATTAGAAAAAGTTGAATTGGAAAGTGTGCTACGAAACTATGACATTATTAGTTTGAATGAAGTAAAGACATCTCTACCAGTCTCTTTTCCCGGGTATGTGTCATTCAGAAGTAAAGTGCGAGGTTCAGGTGAACGAGGTGGGACAGTGGTACTAGTGAAGGGTTACTTGTCTAAGTATGTAACAGAATTAGACGAAGGTAAAGATGATCAAATTTGGTTCAGTTCCACTGTGTACCAAAGTGCTTGTTTGGATTTTGTTATATACCCCCACCTGACTCAGAGTATTATTTCCTTGATTCGTTTGCTGCGATACAAGAGAAGATTAAGACAAGTGGATGTAATGAATTTTGTATATTTGGTGATCTGAATGCAAGGTTTGGTGCTACAGTTCCAGAGTTTGTGGAACAAAAGGAGAGTTTGTTTTCCTATGTATTTCCGATGTATGTGTGCCAAGTGAAAATGCCTCTATTTTGTTGAATATATGTAAAGAGGCAAAAATGGTGATGGTGAACAACATAAAAATTGGTGCCAAGCATTTTCAAAGTAACCAAACCTATAAGAAGGGGAGCGTATGGGTCTCTGAACTGAATGTGTGCATTGCAAGCCACTCAATTGCTGAGCAAAGTGACAGAATTTTTGGTGCTTCAAAAGAAGGGTTTACCTTCGGATCTCTGTAATTATTACCTCATCCTTAGCCTTCAACAATTTCCATCGTACAGTTGCCCAAGAAAAGACTGCAACCAAATTTGTTGGTGTGTGGCAATATCTGGCAGGTGCTCCAAAGTAAACACTCATATTTTATCAATGGGTCACTCAGAACCTACAACCTTTGTATGGATGGATGTTATTGGCTTCAGCTAATTCAATTACATTGATCCATAAAAGGGTTGTAGGTTCTGAGTGATCCATTGATAAAATACAAGTGTTTACTTTGGAGCTGCTGCCAGATATTGCCACACACCAGCAAATTTGGTTGCAGTCTTTTCTTGGGCAACTGTACAATATTAGTTACCTTCCTCTTGCTTACAAATGTAAACAACACAAATGTAAATGATGGATATAAGGAAGACGTTAAGAAGGATTTATTGTGTTGGTATACAAACGCAGACTTGCTACTAAATAAAATAGAAGAATTTAAGGCCAGATATGATATCTATTGTGGAAGTAAAGCCAAAATTTGCTAGATATATATTGGTCGAGGCCGAAATTCAGTTACAGAGGTATAATATGACAACTGTTAATCTGGAGAATGATATTGGGAGGGGAATAGTTGTGTACACTAGATGAGACCTGAACATATTGTAGGCTACAGTAAATGAGATAACAATCAATACACAATTTCAAGAATCCATATGGCTTGAAATCAATCTGAAGGAAGGAGACAAGATAATTGCAGGGTGTATATACAAGAGCCCAAGCTGTGGAAATGAAAATGAAGAGCTATTAAGAGAAATGATAAGAGGTTTATCATTAAAAGGCTATTCACATGTGCTAATAATAATGGGTGACTTCAACTATATAGAATAAACTGGGACGATTGGACTATGCCAGGTGGAGTAGATAGAAAATGAGTTCCTCTTTATTGAGAATTTAAGAGATGCTTATCTATACCAGGATATAGTGAAACCGACTATACTCTGTCCAGCCTAAGGTGGCGGAGAAGCCCTGCCCTCCAGGTGCGGTAGGCAGGTCAAGTACTCATTCGCTTCCCTGATTGGCTAGAGGTGTTCAGCACAACGAGAGGGAGGAAGAGAAGCCCATGTTACATTTGCTGGTCAGTCATCTAACATTAAAAATTTCACCAATGGTGTCCCCCAAGGTTCTGTACTCTCACTCACCCTTTTCAACCTATACATGCACGACATACCAACACCCCAGGCACCACAAATACACATAGCAGACGACATAACACTCACATCTACACACAGAAACGCAGACACAGCCACTCTCATCCTCCAACCCTACCTCAACACACTCAATGCCTGGTTCACCACAAACAGACTTAAAATAGCACCCACCAAGTCAACTGTCACCCTTCTCACCAACTGGAACGCAGAACACCGCTACACACCACACCTCACCATAAACAACACACCTATACCACACACACACACACACAAAATACTTGGCATAACATACAATACATCCATGACATTCAAACAACATATTACGACCATCAAAAACAAATGCATGCAAAGACTTAAGGCCCTCAGATCACTTGCCAGCACAACATTCGGACACAACAAAGAAACCACAACCACAGTATACAAACAATATATTCGATCAGTGATGGATTATGCAAGCCCTGCCTGGGCTTCAAACCTCACAGAGACTCATCACAACACCCTTCAAACCATACAGAACAGAGCCCTAAAGACAATCACAGGCTGCACAGCTACCACACCCACAGACCACCTACACTATGAAACCAAAGTCCTCAAAATCAAGGATCACCTTGACATGAGAGGCACACAAACACTTGCTGCAGCCTCCACAAACCCACACCATCCACTACACTACATGGCACAACACCCACACATGCCAAGGAACATCAAAACAACACCCAGTACACTATACCATACACAAATACTATCATCTCTTACACCCTGCCCACCCCAAACCAATCTCCAGAAACACATCCATACTCAAATCACTCATCAATCCATCCAAACACTCAAAAACAACACTCAGCTGCATGCACGACCTCCTGACATCCACCCATCCGAATCCTCCCTTCCCCGTGAGGACAGAGTCCACCTGGCCAGGCAGCGGTGTGGCCACCACCCGGCCCTTCTGACATATCAGAAGAGGCTGGATGGAGCCATTGCGGATGCCTGTCCGGGATGCAACACAGCACCCCATTCTATTAAACACATTATTGAAGACTGCAACGCACACAACCACACTCGCCAACAATACAACATACACTCTCTGTGGGCACTGTGGGAAAGCCCGGTTCAGGCCATGACCTTCCTCAGGAGCTCGGGGCTGCTCGGCCAGACAGCTTGAGGAACTTCAACAACAACAACGAGAAAAATAGGAGTGCTTCCTTTTTTCATGAATATTTCTGCTAATTAAGCATTATTCATGCATGTTATTACTCACTCATTATCTTAAATTATACATGTGAGCCTTACAGTCAAAATTCACAGTGACAATTTACTTGGAGCTCATAATATCTTGATTAGAACATACAGTGTGTAGTAAAAAGTAAGCGACAGTGAGAAAAAAAAAGGTCAACTAGAGCAAGGATGAGAGACAGTAAGGATAGTTCACTGAGCACTTGTTTTACCCACAATGCACCGCGCCATACAGCCGTGACGTCACTGGAGACCCAAACACAGACGCACAGAGGAGTTTTGCCTTGGCTTTGCTTGTATCTCAGTGACTCCAGCTTTTTTCTCTATAAGAACAATGACAAGGTGTGCTGTTTACGGGTGCAATAGCAATAACAGGAGCAAGAAACAAGAAAATTGCTATTTTTATCGATTTCCAAGGACAAAATCAGTGTTAAAACAGTGGAATAATTCATGCTATCGGGCAGATAAACTAAACCCAGAGACTGCCAGAGTTTGCTCCCGTCATTTTAATGCAGCAGATTACAAACAGAATTACAGCATCAAGAGGAAGCTCCTGAACAAGTCTCCACAGGCAACAAGATCACTGAAGGCTGATGCTGTACCTTCGCTGTTTCTCCCAAAACAGGAGGATGATTCAGGTAGGCAATATGGACTCTTATCTGTTACTGCCAATACTTTCGGTATAAAACTTATTGTGCAAAACTTACTAAATATCATCTTTCATTTGCAATTAGTAGGAGCTGACAAATATTTCTTGATGGTGCTTGTTAACAGGTTAAAATAAGTCTTGTGCATAGATATGGGCTGCCCCTAATCTTTATTGAAAGTAAGGTTTATATGAGCCATACTATTGAAATGTGACAAGACAGCCAACCAGGTAAGATAGGCCAATTTTATGAAAGTTTTATAGGTTATTTGGTTTTATTGTACCTCGTTTACATTGTGTAGGGTTGGTTTATACTAACGTTAGGTGGCAGGTAGATTGGGACCATTTCTTAATATTTTCAGTTTTTATAAATGACTAGTTTGGTAGGGAGGTGGGAGACATAACCATACCAAAAGAGCAGAAAGGTTTTCCATCTTGATCATACAAATAAATTGCACCACCAGATTGTCTGATTTAATTATTTTCCTTTTTGCAGAAAGTGCAAAACACCGTGGGCGCAGAGCTGAGGAAAAACAGAGGTGCCAGCTTTTGCAAGATTTGCTCAGTGTTTCTGGTAAGAAGAACTTTATGACCTTTTAAAATTGATTTTTATTAAAATTTTTACTGTCTTGCTGAAATATAACATCTCAATCAGTGAGGGGTCATATGGTATATAGGGTATATTATATATTCCTTTAGTTGAAAATATATATACAGTACAGTGAATATTTTCTGTATTCTCTGCAAGACAAGTTCTCTTTCACTCAACAGACATCAGTGAGTTACATATGGTATATAGGGTATAATTATTATATATTCCTTTAGTTGAAAATATAGGTAAATTTACGGTTTCGGACAGAATAGGATTCTTTGGACAATGATATATTTTACTAGTGTTTTTTTATGTGTTTTCAACTATTTTGATATTCATTTCCGTCGCAATTTTTTTTTTTTTTTTTTTTTTTTTAGCCAAACCTAACCTGACCTAACCTAATCTGGACCGCGGCACACTACCGGGACCTAACCGGGGCAGACTACCGGGACCTAACCAGGGCAGGCTACCGGGATCTAACCAGGGCAGATTACTGGGAAAATAGAAATAGCCGACATGGATGGATGTAGAGCACAGTTTACACTTGAAATCTAATCCCGGTAGTCTGCCCCGGTAAGGTCCCGGTAGTCTGCCCTGGTTAGGTCCCGGTAGTCTGCCCCAGTTAGGTCCTGGTAATGTGCTGCGGTCCAGATTAGGTTTGGCTAAAAAAAAAAAAAGAAAGAAAATTGCGACGGAAATGAATTTAAAAATTGTTGAAAACACATAAAAAAAACACTAGTAAAATATATTATTGTCCGAAGAATCCTATTCTGTCCAAAACAGTAAATTTACCAAAATGGATATACAGTACAGTGAATGTTTTCTGTATTCTCTTCAAGACAAGTTCTCTTTCACTCAACAGACACATCATAAGAAGATTCAGCCCCTATTGAAACTGCTGTTGCTGGAGGAACTCAAGAACATGAACTTTATTGTTCCGGTAAGAGAAATGCTGATTCATTATTATCTTTCTTCATTTATAAATTCTACTCTAATTGTGTCATATTTTTAATTTACTAGTTATTTGAATTGTATTTAATCTAACTCTAGAATCATGAATTATACTGATCTGTCATAAATTATATGTATAATTATTTATATACATATATTTATCTATGATATTTCTTGATGGAGTATTTTACATTGCCCAGATTGCGGCATTGTCACTTCGGATTCCTCCGAGCAAGCCTTCATGCTGACTTTCCTTCCCAACTCACCACCTTCGCCAAGATGTTTTGAAACCTTAGAAACCTTTGCTTAAGATATTGGGATAGGTGGCTCAGGGGTTTTAGTTTTATGGCATAACAACTCTAGCATGTACAGTTGGCCTGATGAATTCTTATACACCACTGTGACATCAAGGGTTCATAACAACTAGAAAATGTAGTTAATTTCCTAACACCAAGCTTATCTAGTAATGTTATTTGGTTGATACTTAAATCAGTCAACAACATTAGAGAAAATTATCAAGGGTAGTACAGTATTTGGGAGCACTTACACAAGTACATTGGGGTGTAGAATAGGTTGATCTTGTCCTACAAACTTGTTAGAAATTCTAAAGTACAGTACAGTACTGTAGACAGTAGTGATAGACTAAGGACTAGTCACTGAGAAATAAGTTTAAGACTTGGAGTAGTACTGTATGTATTTGCCATACATGCCCATCCCACCTCAATGTATTACATTTCACCTCCCCAACTATCTCACACACAATCCCAATTGCCTTCTTACTCATGCTGCAGTCCCAATTGCCTTCTTACTCATGCTACACCTCTCATTACTTTCTCCATCCCACCTGGTATTGGGAAGGGTAAGTTAACATTATAGTAGTGTATATTATACAGTATACTGTACTGTATTTGTCAAGAAATAGTCACTAAGGATAGCTTTCCAGGATGCTTTTTCTCTAGGCCTTTGTGTTAAGTAACCTTTCACTTTACAGAATTGGCACCTGACTCTTATGAAGCTCCTCCCCAAACCTCTGCTGTTGGAGAGACTCTATTAACACCAAGAGTTAGAAACAACTAAAGAAGGTAGCTCTGCTTCATCAGGTGGACATAATCTGGCAGTTTGTTGGTCCTGTTGTGGTTTCCTACATTCTGGGAATAATAATGTGTATGCCTTACAACAGCAGCTGTCTGAGGTGTCTCTAAAATTGGAGAAAGTAACAAAATTTAAAAGACAGTTAGAACTAAATTTAGAGGAATTACGAGCAAAGGAAGGAAGTTTAGAACAAAGATTAATGGAGCTTGTTGGAGAAAATGGTGACATCAAAAAGAAATTGTTAAAACAATCCTTAGACAATAATATTCTGCTTAAGGAAAATACAGAGTACAAAAATTTGGTATCAGAGTACAACCTTGAAAAAGCAAAACAAACTTATGCCAATAAACCTATTATCCCACCATCTATGACTATATGTATCCTCACGGCCTTGTTATGCTTCTGTTTTGTTCTATGTGCTAGTTCCCCCTTTATTAGTCTGTTTCCTTATACCATCTGTGTAGTAAATGTCTTCTGAGGCCTGGTACTGTACTAGTTTAAGTATTGTTGGATTGTGGTACTAAATCATATTCCAGTTGTATGAACACTATGTGCTTGAATTTTTAAAAACTTCAGAGTTATCATTGCAGGGGAAGAATAGTTAGATGCAAATGAGCATGAGAGGGTAAGATGCAGCATATAAATAATTTCTGTAGCACTCAGTACATGGTTGAATGTCATACTTGATAATCATAGTTCCTGGCTTGTACAACAGCTTTAAAATGTACAGTTTATTATAGTAGCTGTATTTTTGTAGGAAGAACTGTTCCATGCTGACTTTTTACACTATGGGTAAGAGGTTACAGACTTTTGATTCATTCAGATTTGCTCACTTTTTATCACTCGCCTCTGTATTTAATACTGTACTTTAGAGTTCAAGGAAATAAATTACTCGTGTCTACTTTTATGTTCTTACCTATTTGTATTTCTGTACATCTTTGTTTCCTCTTCTTTTAATTAATTTCTTACTGTGACCTCTAATTGTAGGTATTCCCTGTTGACACAAGTTTTCTATATCCTTACTATTCCTTACTACTGCAGCATATTCCAAGGTAGGCCTTATAAAGGATGTAATTATTTTCTTGACCATTTCTTCATCTATTTAAGTGAAGGCCACTCTCAAGTTTGCTAACAATGTATACATGTTTCTCACTTTTTCATTTATATGATCATCTGGTGTCAATTTCTTATTTATCGTTACCCCTAAATCTCTTTCTTTCTCTGCTTTATTTAATATTTTATTTCCAAGCTTGTACTGCCAATTTGGTCTTCTCTCACTTCTACCAAATTTAATAATAACGTGTTTAATATCTTCAGTTTCCAGAACTAAAGTAGTTAAAGGAAGTACATTATTATGCCAAGATAACTCAAACACAAAAATGTATTGCACACTGGCAAAGTAAATAGTAATTAAGAGTAAACAGAAAAAATTAACAAACTTCTCGGAATAGCAAAATGACTGCACAGACTACTGGATATACAAAACTACAGAAGGGCCTGTAAAGAAACGTTCTTTTTCTTGCAAGTAATGAAAGGTCACATTTGAAAGTAAATCATGTACAAAAAGAAGCGAAATTGTGGGTAAAGTTAGAGTTAATGTGGGGAGAAAGATGGGTGAGAGACAAGATATGCATGTAATACAACATAAAGAAATATTAACGAATCTCTAGGAATTTCAGTCAATAATCCCAATTTTCTGTTTGTGACTCATCTATATTTAATCATAATAAATTAATATCACGGGGTTTTGCTAGCTAGAATCGGCGTGAGCGAGCCTCTATCAGCTTGTAAATGCAGTGCTATAGCCTTCAATATAGCATACACTAGTCTACTATTCATGAAAACTATATCCACAACTATCAATTAACTCTTTTAGAGAACACCACACACGTATGATGTATAAATCATGTATTAAAACCGAGAATAAGGAGAGATTATTTAAGTTTGAACGAGATTCCTGCATGCGAGGGTCTCCAGCAGGGTCTCCAGTGAGCGTCATCACTTTGACGTCACGGAGCGCGTGACGTCACGGCTGAATTGATGACGTTTCACTGAACTATCCTTACTGTCTCTCATCCTTGAACTAGAGGACCTCTGGGTAACCCTTGTGACTTCCTGTGTTCGAAAGCATACTTCAAGGCTTCTTCATCCATTTAGTACCATTTTTTTATACATTTAATTTCACCTATCTTTCGGAAGCACAAGGGAGAGTGTTTTTATGCAACGAAAATATAGAAAAAAACACACACACAAATTCACTACTTATACAAAAAAGTTAATATTTTTCAAAACCATGGCCAAACAAAGCAGCGGGACTCTGGGCAGGGAGTGGTGTGTATGTGAATGGATTAACAAACCGACACAGCAAGTTGACAGGCACCTACAGGGACCAGATTAGAATATGGCCTAAGGCAGTAAGAGAGAGAAACTTAGATGAAGGTAACAAATGAGGAAAAAAGAAAGTGAGATAACTTATGTTGCATGCTACTTTTAATGGGAGAATGAATAAATGGAATTAATAAAAAAAAAAGATATATATTATATAATGCCATTAATCTAAATATATCTATGTATATGATATATGGGATAAAATATCATTAGATTATACTTTATGTGGGATAAAATATCATTAGATTATAGAATATAGAAAAGGAAAGGTTGTGGATGAATCGTGAACACGAGAAAGAGAGAGAGAGAGAGAGAGAGAGAGAGAGAGAGAGAGAGAGAGAAAGTTACAAGGACAAGTAGCACCTCAAAAGGTCTTACGACCCAAACCAAGGAGGTACCGTAGGTGTAGTAGCAGTTGCTAACTAATAGTGAGAGAAAAGTATAGTAAAGAGAAGGCTCTCCCCACCCACCTCTCCCACCCGCATTGCGGGTATGGAAATAGAAATGTACCTAACCCAGAGGAAAAAAGGCCTGACTAGCAAGGAGGAAACAATCACTTTAACTCTAACAGGCTTGGCAGAACTTTGTCTAACTGTGTCTTGAACTGCTCTATTGAGGAACTATCAACTACCTCTGCTGGTAGCTGATTCCAGACATTGCAGGTTTTATACATGAAGAAATTACCTAACGTATTATGGAGGAAGCGTTTCAAGTCTAGTTTCCATCCATGGTTTCTAGTTGCATTAGTATTTAAGCTAAACAGGCACTGATAATCAATGTTTTCATATCCACGAAGGATATTGAAAACTTCAATTAGTTGAGAGAGAGAGAGAGAGAGAGAGAGAGAGAGAGGTGGAGGGAAAAAGAAGGAAGGTGTAAGCTGCAGGTCAGAGATTAACGCACCGCTATGCGACTTGTGTGTGTGTGTGTGACCATCATGGTGTGGCCAAAAGGACTCTGAACATCCCCTTTTTATCATCTGCCAATCAGATACATCCAGGAATGTCCCAGAGAGGCAGGGCTTCTCCGCCACCTTAGGCTGGACAGACTATACGAACCAACCAACCAAGTGTACTCGACCTTATAATGACAAATGAGGAAAACATGATAGATTCCTTAGAGATGATAGAATTCCAATACAACTGCTACACTACAAGAAAACTCAATAAACAAAAAAGATACGTGTATGACAAAGGAAGGTATGAAGGCGTTTACAGAAGAGTGGACAAAACAGATAGAAGCAGAAGAGTGTATTGAGACACAATGGAAACTATTCCGAGACAAATTGAAAGAGGCAAAGGAAAACACATCCCAAGCAAATACTTCAATTATTTTGACCTGAGGAAATCAAAATTAAACAACCTGAATAAAGAAACAAGGGAGGCTATTAGAAAGAAACATATGTGCTGGCAAAGGTATATGGAAACACGTGACCAAGAGAAATTCAGAGAACACACCAAACAGAGAAATAAGGTGAAAAAGCTAACAAGAAAGATAGACAAGGATAATGAAAGCAGTATTGCAAAGGAGGCTAAGAGCAATGCAAAGAAATTTTGGAAACATGTGAAAAGTAAACTGAAGACCACCACTACTATACTGGATCTTGTAGAGGAAATAGACGGAGAAGAGAGGATTGCAATTAGCAACAAATAAAAGGCGCAAACACTGTTCAAATACATTGCAATAGTATTTACCAAGGAAACAGATTCAGGGATACCAGTATTAGAACAAAAAAAGGTACGGTACTCTGTCCACTGCAAGACTTTGAAATAACGGAAGAAGTTATAAGATTCCTCTCGAATCTGAAAACTGTTAAATCACCAGGGCCAGGCTCAATCCACCCAAGAGTCATAAAAGAATTAAGCCAAAAAATCAGCAAAACATTAATGATCATCTTCAACAATGCTCACCAAACCAGCAAAATTCCAGAAGAGTGGAAAACTGCAAACATTAGTGCAATATTAAAAAAAGGAAGCCGAAAACAAGCTGGAAATTATAGACCAGTCAGCCTCACATGTATAATTTGTAAAATCATGGAAAAAATAATGAGAGAAAAGATGATAGAACACTTTAAACAAAATAACTTATTCAGCAAGAAGCAATACGGATTTATTAGCGGACGTTCAACATCACTGCAGCTGTTAAAGGTATTAGACAAATGGACAGAAACGCTGGATGAGCATGGGAACATTGATGTCATATACCTGGATTTTATGAAGGCATTTGACACTGTCCCACACTGTAGACTACAGGCCAAGTTACACAGTTATGGAATTGGTGGTAGTCCTCAAGTAGATAGAAGCCTTCTTAACAGGTCGAAGACAGAGAGTAACAGTGAACAGAGCCGAATCAGACTGGGCGGAAGTACTAAGTGGAATACCACAAGGCAGTGTACTTGGACCAATATTATTCGTAGTGTATGTGAATGACATTCCGGAAACAGTTGCGTCCAGTATGTATATGTTTGCAGATGATGCAAAGATTTTTAGGAAAATCACAGAAAAGACAGACACGGACACTCTTCAAGAAGACCTAAAGTCAATGCAAGATTGGGCTAACAAGTGGCTGTTAAAACAGCACCCAGACAAATGCAAAACTATGCACATTAGCAGAGCACCCAACAATACAGTTGAAGAGGAAAAGGACCTGGGGGTACTGGTGGACCAAAGCATTAAATTCGAAAGCCATATCCAGACTAAAATTAACAAAGCCATACAACCAAATCATGGGCATCATCCAGAGATCTTTCTAGCATCAGGATGTGAACATATTCGGAACCCTATATATCTATCTATAGCTCTGATGCCTCGTTCCCTCCAGGAACTCCCCCCAAGGGGATGGCCACGGCAGAAGTGCCTCCAGTTCTCCCTGTTCCAACACTCCCTCCTTACTCGGTCAAGCCCTCCTCTGCCCCTCACGTTTCTCTCCCTTACATACTCTTTCACTATGTTCTGCCATTGGAACCCTGTTTAAGACAATGGTCAGACCTCATGTTGAGTATGCCTAGAGTGTGTGGAGCCCCTGGAGAAAAAAAGACATTCGGCCACTAGAAAATGTTCAATGAAGAGCAACAAAAAGGCTTCCGGGTATGAGGAATCTGACCTACAAGGAGAGACTGAAAAGTTGGACCTACCCACTCTAGTCTACAGGCGAGCCAAAAGAGACATGATAGAGGTATTCAAGATCATGCAAGAAAAGTATGATAACGACGTAGTGCCAAGGTGGGAGAGAAGCCAAGGAACCACAAGGGGACATCAATTCAAGCAGTCACCAAAGTGAGGAGCCACTATTTCATGTACAGAGTATTAGATGCATGGAACGACTTGCCAGAATCGGTGGTGAACGCCCCTAGCATCTATGCCTTCGAGAGCCGTCTGGTTCAACTCCGAGGCTACACTTAATATAAGAACAACAGAAGTCATCAACCAAGATCTGGATATAGAGGTCTGATAGACCTACGTCCAGTATCCACCTAAGTAAACCTTAGTAAAGTATACTAATTCCCTTAAAGTATCAGGTCTCAAAGTGTGTCACAGTTATATAATTATCATCATTAAGGCCCCTGTGGTCGTGTATGAAAATTGGAGACTTCTGATTCCTCCTCACCATGCCACGAAACAAGCTCCATTCATATAAGTAGGGTTTTGTGGCAATGTTTGAAGGACTCGCTAACCTCCAATTTTCTGACTACATCACATGGTCCTTAATATCACATATCACTTTTGTTGGAGGTGGGAAGGCTTTAATTTTAATAACTGAACATAATATACAGCTGAGCAAGTTGAAAGTGCAATAAAAAATTGTTTTATATGGCAGTTGTTAGTAGCAAACCGTGGTATCCTTATGAATGAATCACTGGGAACCAAGAGCCAATGTAAGTGGAACATGATTGGCTCAACTTTGAGTGACAGTGAAAATGTTGTCATACACAGCCATAATTTTATTGCACAACTGTACCACAAAATGTTAAAATGTTACAAAGTATTTAATACAGAAAAAACCTATGACATATTTCATTATTATATTATAATATCCAGGCCCATGGCATTGTCCTGAAAATAAACATAATAAATAAATAAATAATTATAATACGGTATTCATTATCTAAGTTAGATTTAACATAACACCTATTTGTCCTGAAAATAAACATAAGGTAATAAATAAATATCTATCTATCTATAGCTCCGACGCCTCGCTCCCTCCGGGAACTCCCACCTAGGGGGTGGCCACTACTTTGGACTATGGAAAAAAATTGTGGTGTCAGAAATACATCTCCAAGCAGAAAAAAAAAAATAGAGCAAAGTTCTCCACTATTCTTACCTATGCATCCACCAATTTTCATCTCGGTAAGCATTCAGTATAAACTATTTGTGTATTTTTTGGGAGAGGGGATAATCTTGATACGTTAAGATTTGATGTTATTTTTTTTCGGAAATGCACACTAAAGAAGGATATTAAGGTTAGGGCCGAAGGATATCAAGGTTAGGGCCGAAGGATATCAAGGTTAGGGCCGAAGGATATCAAGGTTAGGGCCGAAGGATATCAAGGTTAGAGCCGAAGGATATCAAGGTTAGGGCCGAAGGATATCAAGGTTAGGGCCGAAGGACACCTTGGTCTAGGTTAGGTTAGGTTGGGTCAGGTTGGTTAGTGTGATTTCAAAATTTCATTACCTTATTGTTTTATGATCAATTGATTTTCCCTATTTTTGTGAATATCTTCCCACAATATCCAAAAATCCCAATATCTTGGGTATTTTCCAAAATCTTGCGATTTCCACCCTAGATTTTAGACAATAGGCGAGCCCACACTTTGAGTGATGTTGCCAGATGGTGGTCTATTTTTTATTTGCGACTTTTTAAGTGCTGGACATGGGTAACTTAGTTAATTATTTTACACTAGAAAATTAGCGTTCTAGTTCACGACCTTTTACTTAGATGTATAAAAAAATACATACTTTTGTGATTTCGCATAATATATGCTGAATATACTATATTTTTCATATAAATTAGTAAATAATAAAAGTCGAAATGTGTGCATTAAACGGCTTTCATGAACTGCATGAGTATAACAGCCTACAAATATTAATAATTGTATTTAGCATGACCCATACCATGAAGCAGAAAATGTTGAAATGCCATATTTTCACATTTATTAGCATTAGAAATATGCATACCTTGCCCTGCCAGACGCAAGGCTAACTGAATGTATGGATACAGCGGGGATCCCATGGTGCTGGGTTTATTTACGTGTTGCTGCAGCAGCGGAGAACGTATCGTACGGAGACACCAATATATTATCAACATCTTATTGTGATTTAGTACTGTTACTATCATTGACGACGTAAAATGTAAAATAAAATTATAAAAGGCCTGTATAGGTTTGTATATCATTCTAATTTTGTTATCTTTGCATATAATCGGACTAAAAAGCCTCTTCTGAAATAATAGGAGATATATTTTTATTCATGGCTGTATTCGTATGAAAATAAGTCCAAGATAAGTTGTACGGACAAAAGCAAAGACTAGAAGGAACAACAGATCAGATGGCAAAGTCATTAATAGCCAGACAGATATTAGACACTCCAGCACAGATGTCCTTCCTTCCTTCTCTCCACACACACACACACACACACACACCACTCCATACACACACACAAACACGTGCAGTGACTCGCCTTTCGGGACCTGACAGACAGATTCAGATTCCACATACATACATACATACACACAGTCACCCTCGCTTGACCAGTCTCCAATGACATCTCTCTGCTTCAAGTTGTGGTAAGAGGATATAGCAGAAACCATTAACCCCTTCCTCCTCTCTCTAGTTTCAGAGAGAGAGAGAGAGAATGGGAGAATAAATGAATAAGGAATAAATAGGGAGAGAAGAGGAGTAGACAGACATACAGAATTAGATTGACCATTCACAGGCAACAGTTGTCACTCTAGCTATTTCTGTAAACTATTGAGTTTGAAATATATAAGCAGAGGAGGTACACTAGGATTCAGGATACCACACTGACTCCCTAAGGGCTATAAACTGTCTCCATAGAGAGAGACATAATACCATATAAGACAAGACAAGGCACATCAATATAACTCTCTGTATAGATATAAGAACATATTAATAAATTAAGCCTTAAGAAACTTGTGAAGTCAATCACCTAAGAAAGCACCCCGTCTTCCACGTTACCTAAAACCACAACAACAACAACTACTACACTACCACTCCAAGAATTACATACAAGTAAGTTACCAAGTTCTGCCCAGAGTTCAAGCCTTCAGAACTGGTACAAAGTTAAAAATATGTAAAAAATATTGAATAAGTTATAATAAGTCGTTCCACAATAGGAAGCCCAATATAACTTTGCCCGACATAGGACATTTTTTCCAGCCTAGAAATCGCCATCAAAATGCCGTTTGGCAACTCGCATTAAAGTGTGGGCTCGCCTATTCATTTCAAAACTTGGCCGCATTTTCAAATTTTGACATTTGTGGCTAATCATAATTTCAAAAGTTGGCTCGCATTTTCAAATTTCGACATTTATGCCTGATCATGAAGTCACTATAAAACTCAAACAAGCTAATTTACGCGTTTTCCCCCACCAAAAAACCCCGGATTCCCAGGCTCTCCCCCAAGATTGTATGGGTAGGAATGGGGTGGGAATAGTATGAAAATACATCATTTCCGAAAATAAATTTAAACCAAAAATTCTCAACCAAATTTCTCAAAAAAAAAAAAAAAATAGATGGAGGCATGATTCCAAAGATTTACTTCCATTTATCGTCATTTATCCACACCACGGGGGTCCTTTATTTATTTATCAACACCTTGGAATAACCAGGGAATAAATAATAAGTAAATAAAGCCAATATTTACTTACCAGTGACAAATTTTCCACTCACCTGTTCATCGTCTTATTTCATCATTTATCGTCTTATTTATCCATTTATCGTCATTTATCTACACCACGGAGGTCCTTAATTAGCTTATCAACACCTTGGAATAACCAGGGAATAAATAATTAAATAAATAAATTCAATATTTACTTACCCGTGATGGAGCGAGTCTCAGTGCCATGTTCAGATCAACAGATCACTGAGATCTGATGTTCAATCATGTTGGGCGGGGAGGTAGCCTTTTCATCGGCCTCCCCTTTGGGTTTTAATAATATTGTGGTTGAGATTTGTTTTTCTTTATATGGTTGCTTTTCTTATTCGTTCTCTCTCTCTCTCCAAAAATTGTATATAATGATTTTCACTTCTTCCTTATCTATATTTTCAGCAAAGAGTAAATCTCCCAGCCAGTTTTCTTTATATGGTTGTTGAAAGAGATTGTAGTTATTTCTTATAGTTTGATATTGTGGGCAATGCAATATAAAATGCTGTAAGTCTTCACATTGTTCACTGCAACAAATACACTTTGTATCTTGGTTTACAAATATATTTCTATTTTGTAGTTTGAGGGTATTTGACCAGCATCTGAAAAATATTATTGATGATGAATTGTTATTATAAAAAGTAGTTTCTTCAATTTCACTTTTGTATGTTGCATATATGCTAACACTTGACTTGGATTGAAGTTCATTTTTCCAAATTTTATGGTCCCAGTCATTTACTATTTTCTTGATATTTTCACTGTTTGTCATTTTCAGATTGCATTTACTAAGACCTGTTTCTTTTGTAAATTTTATAATCTCCGCTAGCCACTTGTCTTCTTTGTGATTTTCTCGCAGGTTTCTCCACACATGTCCAATAAGATTTTCTTCGTTGTTTAATAAATATTTCGCATATGAAACTCTTCCCCTCATCATTCTTGAGTACATTGTTGAGGCGTCGCCCACCTCACCTCGTAACACACAGACAGGTGTATAGGAAGGGGCACCTAGTATGATTCGGTAAACTTTATTTTCTATTCTCTGAAGGTTTTGGATTTCTGGGAGGTTGACGGGGACTTGGAGGTTGACGGGGAATGGGAGGTTGACAGGAAGACTGGGAGGTTGACAGGAAGACTGGGAGGTTGACGGGGACTGTGAGGTTGACAGGAAGACTGTGAGGTTGACAGGAAGACTGGGAGGTTGACGGGGACTGGGAGGTTGACAGGAAGACTGGGAGGTTGACAGGAAGACTGCGAGGTTGACAGGAAGACTGGGAGGTTGACAAGTAGACTGGGAGGTTAACAGGAAGACTGGGAGGTTGACAAGTTGACAGGAAGATTGGGATGTTGACAAGTAGACTGGGATGTTGACAAGTAGACTGGGAGGTTGACAGGTAGACTGGGAGGTTTGACTATTGGACTGGGAGGTTGAGAAGAAGACTGGGAGGTTGACAAGTAGACTGGGAGGTTGACAGGTAGACTGGGAGGTTGAGAAGAAGACTGGGAGGTTGACAAGTAGACTGGGAGGTTGACAGGGGAGACAAGGAGGTAGAGAGGACAAGCAAATTGACAGGGAGGTTGATTGTCTACTGGCACTTCAAAGTTTCCCTGACTCTTGTCCTTGCATGTCTATACAGTAAATTGTTTTTATTCTTTTATTCACATTGTCTTTTATGGCTTGCAGTGGACATAAATTCACTAAAATGTTGTGACAAGATGACAGACATTCACATGCAGGATGACCGACACAGAGAGAGGAAGACAGAGAGGATGAGGGATAGAATAAGAGAGAATGACAGAATATGATAAACAGACTGGGAAGATAACAGACAGCTAGCCAGAGAGAGTGGATGACAGCAGGTATCCTACACATGCAGACAGTGACGAAAGCATTCATATTCGATCGCCACTTCATTTCATCACTGCTTGTTATATATACTGTAGTTCAATATTCAGTGAGATATCAATACACTCCTGGTTTATTCATGAACACAAGATGCCGTAAATTTGTGGTAAAAGAATTACACAGAGAGTTGGAAAAATGAATAAAATAAATAGTTCCTCAAAAATTCTGCCAAGCATTTATTGTAAACTTGGCCACTGTTGCTGCTGTACTATAGCTGCAGAGTAGACATCTAGACAGTTTTCTTTATTTCATATCAGAGGGAGACCATTCTAAACTTGCCCTACTGTACAGTATATTGTCTCACCTTACTATGTGTATGGGTCGGGCTGGTGGTAAGAACAAGTAGGCTAGGCTAGGTAGTAAGATGAGGACTGCTCCACATACACCTTGTATCTCTTCTTGGCCCGTGCTCACGTACTGTACGCCTCCCTTGGCTGGTGGTCAGAAGTAGGACCTGATGGGTGTTGCAATATTAGACATTAGTTCACCTGATGCTAACAGTTATATCACATTGGTGAGATATGAACACATCACCCTAGGTCTAGGAGGACAGACATCGATAATCAGTAGGCTACATGTTATAGTTACAAAATCGTTCTTCTTTTACTGTTTTACAGTAAGTTACTTTAGTTATTAGGCTACACTTCAAGAATTCATATGTTGTATATGTCATGGGCATGACCGTATGTGAGAAGAGATAAACACAGGTCTGTATGTTAGTGTCTTAGCTGGGCTCCCTAGCCGAGATAGGATGTCCTAAGTTGTTTTGAGTATCCGGCCCCTGATGCACCCACAGAGCTAAAAACCTAGAGCGCTGAACCCTGTGTTATTAGATAGGAGAGGAGTGTCACCACAGGCGAGCGCTCTATTGTATAGATACTTGCCCATTGAACTCCCGTACGTACTTGTATAGTATGTTTTTTTCCACAGTTATTGATATTTCCCTGATTTGTAAAGCATTGTATCTTGTTATCTAATTATAAAGGTTTTGTTAAATCAATTAACAAGGCTCAGATAATGTCCATAGCGAAAATTATGCAAAGAAATTAAACTTAAACTGGTTTATTAAACAAGACAAATATATATAACTGTAATCTGTCTCCCTCTCCCTCCACTTACCTTACATACATACATACATATTACTCTAGTGTGACATTCATACATACATACATATTACTCTAGTGTGACATACATATATATTCTCTCTCTCGACAACCACCTTGCCGTTGGTGAGAGAGCTTGTGTGATCTGTTTGAATTTTGCTAGCTATGCAGGGGGACATTTAGTCCAGTTGGGTTACCCGTGCCAGAAAGGTAGCGTTATTAGGATCCTGACTAAGAGTTGTCAAATCTTCATGTTAATATTAAGTTTCACAACTGCTCTTCAACTGTCCTAACAAAAAAAAAAAAAAAAAAAAATCTTCATCACTTTCGAAATAAGTTTTTATTGTTAAGGACCTCACCAGCTACCTTATGCCGTGTGAGAAGGGAGGCTTTGGAACCTCCTAAAACAACGCCTTTTAACGCTCACAGGTTTCGAAAGGGCTGAGATTGAAGGGATCTCAGGCGTGTGGGGTACGAGTAATGGAGATGCCTCAGGACCCCCGTAGGTATTCTCTTAGATTAATAAGCCTAACCAGCTCCCTGTGACCGTTCTTAGGTGCCTAAAGGCTCGACTGCTCTTTGGTGAGAGAGCTTTCGTGCCTTGCTGGCTGCCAGGCCAGTAAAAGATCTCGGATTAAGTCGTGGACATTTAGTTTTACTATTTGCTTTAAGTTTGGCCGCGGATGGAGGATTAGTAGGGATTAGTAGGACGACGGTTACACTTCAAGCACCCCTGTCGAAAAATCAGAGTCCCATTTACTTAGGACTCTTGTGCTGCTCAGTTGGGAGCTGCGGCACGATTGGGGCCGTCCGGCCCAGGGGAGACCTTAGGGTTGGTGTGCTTGGCTCATAAGGGTTTCTGTTGGCCGAACGACCGAAAACCTTCTGGAAGTAGGCGGATGAGACTTATGCGAGACCAAATCACATTACCCTTTCTTTTGTATTATTGGTCTTAAATTGAATTAGAGCGAGATGACTGGTCCATCAGCAAGAAAATTTACATGTACTACATGCAAGGTGTACCGCTGGTGTGAGGACTTCAGCGGGAGGAGTGCGAGCGACCTAGACTCCTCGAGTGTCTGCGACTTTTGCAAACTCGAGGAGAAGTTGATGAAGCACATCTCACTGCTCACGAAGGAGAACAACTCCCTAAAGGAGGAAGTTCTCCGAATGGACTCACAGAGGTGTGACTGCCATGTGAGAGACAAGGCAGTCCAAGGAGCTTCTTCACCGGAGAGCTCCACCACGGCGGTAAAGAACAAGAAGAAGAACAACAAGAAGAAGAACAACAAGAAGAAGAACAAGAAGAAGAAGAACAACAAGAAGAAGAACAACAAGAAGAAGAACAACAACAATGAAGAGGGAAAAGAGACTGCAGAAGGAAAAGAGACTGCAGAAAAGTGTGATGGAAAAGAGGAGGGGAATATGGAGAAGGGAGAAAAACCCAAGAAGACAGTTGAGGAGGGATTAGAGGAAAGTGAGGAATCATATAAGAAGGAAAAGAAAATAAAGAAGGAAAAGAAGAAGTAGAAGCAACCTGGAGGAAGTGACGAGCCCGGCAGGAATTCAAAACACTCTCGGGTTCCTCACAAGGCATCTCGTGCTCCTACCAAGGAGAGGCCTGTGGATATACACATTGTAGGTGATTCCCAGGCACGAGGGCTGCAACCCCTAATGGCAGATCGCCTTCACACTTCTGTGAAGGTGAATTGTTTGCCAGGTTGTGGCAATGCTGACCTCCGAAAGGAAGCTGAGAGGATCCAAACGTCCAGATCTGCTGTCATTGCACTCATGGTGAGTGGTAATGACATCTACCTGAGAAATGGTAGAGTAGGCATGACCGAAGGAGTCCTCTCGGATGTGCTCGGTGCAGTAGATGACTGTGGGTTAAAAACCCGCAGAAGGGTAGTTGTTGGCATGCTCCCAAGGAGAGGCCCTTTAGGGACTGCTCTGTCAAAGAACATTGCAGTAAATCAGCGCCTGGCTGATTTGTGTACTGCCGAGGGGGTGTTCTTTGTGGACCCCTACACCTCACTCTTTGGTAGAGACGACCTCTACCAGAGGGATGGCACACATCTCTCACCAAAGGGGAAAGAAGTGCTTTCCAAATTAATGGAAGACGCCGTCCGACGATGTCTCAGGAGCACTCGACCGAGCGTGCTAGAGTGACCCCAGAGAAGACATTCGCTGAGATCCTGAAGAAGGATATCCCCAGCACTACCAAGACAATGACCAAACCGGGAAACGGAAGAGTATAGGGAGCCCTGCAGTTGGGGGTTCCCTGAAGGTTCTATTGTTCAATGCCAGGTCCATCCGAAACAAGTTTTTGGAACTGCGGGCCCTCGTTGCGACAGAGGAACCCGAGATGGTGGCCATAACGGAGCCATGGTTGAGAACCTCAGACAGAGATCTTGAAGGGGAATTCGTGATTCCAGGCTACCAACTCTTCCACAAAGATAGAGAGGACAGAGGGGGTGGTGGTGTGCTGTTGTATGTAAAGAACTCTATCAAATCGATGACCTGCAACATCACATCGAACCACGAGCTCCTTGGAGTTGACCTAGAAATAGGCACTGCAAAATACAGAACCCTGCTGCTTTATAGACCCCCTGGACAACTCAATGAGATGGACAGGGACCTATACCAGTTGCTGGGTGAACTAGTGGACGGCAGGGTGTGCATCCTTATGGGGGACTTCAACACACATGTTGACTGGGAAACCAGAGAGCCCTCTGCTGAGAACACACCACTCTTGGAGTTTGTAAATGATGAATTCCTCACTCAATGGGTAAGGGAGCCAACAAGAGGTGCTAACATACTCGACTTGGTCCTCACCTCTGAGGATGACATCATTCAAGACCTCTCTGTAAACGAAGAAATAGGTGGGAGCGACCACAAGCTTATAAGATTTTCAGTTAAGGTCCCTAATATGGAGTCCGTGACCCCGGTGCATAGAAAATTAGACATGGGGAGAGCGAACTTTGCAGGTCTTCGTGAAGGCGTTGCTGAAATGGAACTAGAAGAGGGAGAGAGTGCTGATGATCTGTGGAGGTCATTCTTGTCTTCCTTCATGGAACTTCAGTCGCACTTTATTCCTCTGAAGGGAACAGGTCAGAAGTTCATGCAACCTAAGTGGTTTAATCGGGAAATCCGTAACCTACTAAGGGAGAGGAGAACTGCGTATCGTCGAGCGAAGACATCTGGGGACTTTGACGGTCATAGAAGACTGAATCGAAATGTGAAGTCCAAAATAAGGGCGGCTAAGCGTGCTGAGGAGGTCCGTGTGGCTAGACTCTGCAAAGAGAACCCCAAGGAGTTTTTCAGTTATGTGAATGGCCGTAAACCAATCCGACGCAGGATCGGTCCCTTGGTGAATGAGGATGGAGCATTGATGCACTCTGATGCAGAAAATGCTAACCTCTTAAATGAGTACTTCTCTTCAGTGTTCTCTGAGGAGAGTGGTCCCATTCCCGAACCTTTGGACTCCTTCAGTGAGAAGTTGGAGTCAATGTTCTTCACCCAAGAAGAAATCGAGAGAAAAATGATCGAATTAAAAGCAACAAATCCCCCGGTCCGGATGGGTTCTTACCTAGAGTGTTGAAAGAAGTGCATGGTGAAGTATCACGGCACATGTGCATGGTCTTCAACAGGGTAATCCAGACTGGATGCGTTCCTAGAGACTGGCGTGAGGCAGAGGTGACTCCTATCTTCAAGAAGGGAGATGCTAGCCAACCATCAAACTACAGACCCATCAGTTTAACCTCGATAGTCTGTAAACTCATGGAGAGCATCATGGTGGACAAAATAACAGCACACTTAGAATCAAATTTGCTACTGAGGGGTTCCCAGCATGGGTTCCGGCAGCACCGGTCATGCCTCACAAATCTGGTGGAATTCTTCCATTTTGTTTTCAGTGAGCATGATCGGGATAAAGCGGTCGATGTTGTCTACTTAGACTTTCAGAAAGCCTTTGATAAGGTACCCCACCGCCGCCTCCTTCGGAAAGTGCGTGCACTGGGCATAGACGGAAATGTGGCAAATTGGATAGAGAACTGGCTAAGTGACAGACGGCAGCGGGTGGTAGTGAATGGACAGGCTTCAGAGTGGGTGCCCGTTACTAGCGGTGTTCCCCAAGGTTCTGTTCTGGGACCACTACTGTTTATCATCTATGTTAATGACGTGGATGGTGACATGGTTGCCAAGATTTCCAAATTCGCCGATGATACTAAGCTTGGTATGAATGTCGCGAAAGAAGGAAATACTACCCGCTTACAAGAAGATCTTAGGAAGATCAGGGAGTGGTCTGACACGTGGCAAATGCCATTTAACGTGAACAAATGCAAAGTTATGCATATAGGCCACAGAAACCCCCGAACAGAGTATAACCTTAAGGGCAATGCTCTCGTAAGCACTGATACTGAGAAAGACTTGGGTGTAACTATCACCAGCGACCTCAAGTTCTCAAAGCAGTGTATTGAGGCTGAGAAGAAAGCCCAAAGGATGTTAGGGTACATAAAGCGACAGTTTGGATACTGGAACAAGGAGATAGTACTTTGTCTGTACAATTCCCTTGTCCGACCGCACCTGGAGTATGCAGTCCAGTTTTGGAGTCCTTCTTACCGGAAGGATATCGCGAGATTGGAACGAGTGCAAGCCAGGGCAACCAAACTTATACCCTCTCTTAGACACAAGAGCTATAAAGATCGGTTGGTAGAACTCGACCTGTTCTCTTTGGAAACCCGGAGACTGCGTGGTCAGCTTATCGAAGTGTTTAAAATACTACGAGGCTTTGACAATGTAGACTACAGGGACATTTTCCAACTCAGTGAGGGCACAACCAGGAATCATGGCTACAAACTTGAACTGAAGCGATACAACCGTGATCTGTGTGGTAAATTCTTTACATACAGCATCTGCGGTACTTGGAACGCGCTTCCTGCTGATGTAGTCAACAGCAACTCTGTGGATCAGTTCAAGTCCAGATTAGACAAAGCCTTAAACCACCGTCTAGGTGTTTAAGCCGTTGTGCGAGTGTTCCTTGATGGTTTCACATGACACATTCGAGGACGGTCGCCTACTTGCGCAACTAAACCCACAGGTACCCTCTTTGTATGGATCGTAAGGTCCCCTAGGGTACTTCTTTTCCTTGTAACTCCTTGTAATTACTCTAGTGTGACATACATACATACAGTCGTGGTCAATAATAATCATCCACATATAGGTAACTTTAACAATTTACTGTGTAATGTTTTCATGTTCACATACTATTTTATTGTTTTAAGTAGTGTGTAGCTGTTTGTATTAAATTAAACGATGGCACTATACCTATTTATTGGAATGTTTATCAGCTAAGGAACAGAGGGAAGCTGTCAAAATCTTACGTAAGTTACTCCTATATGGATGATTATTTTTGACCACGGCTGTACATTCATACATACATATTACTCTAGTGTGACATACATACATACATATCATTCTAGTGTGACATATACATGCATACATATTACTCTAGTATGACATACATACATACACACATTCTAGTGTGACATGCATATATACACACATATTACTCTAGTGTGACATACATACATTCATACTGAACAATGTGAACATAAAATACTGATCATAATAGAGATTAAGTACGTTGTATATATATATTATAAGAAGGTGACTGTGGATGAGAGCCAACGATAGTTTTGTTTATCTAACTCATTTCACCTATTAACCGAAATGTATTTATATTTAATCAGCCATTCACTGATATATCGGTTAAAGAAATACTTATTCATATATTGTGAGTCACTATAATGTAGTTAATATACCATATCATCAATAAAAGACCGAATAAATTAAATAATATCTTACCCTGGCATAAGCTAACAGGCTGGCGGGTTGAGGGGAAGGGCAGGTATCATGGCCGCCAACCCACTACCGGTGGCGACACGCCAGGGGGGGTGTGGCGAGCTCTAGGTTTTTAGCTCTGTGGATGCACCAATTTCCCCTCAAATTAGAAAAATCTATTGCAATTAATAAGTGTTCTTCAATTTAATTTTTATTATCCCCATCATCATTTTATAAGAGATGTTTGTTAATTAAGGCCTCCATAGACTATCAATCATGCCTGTGCAAATTAGGCGGTTGTGCAGGTATAACCGTGGTGTGTGGGTGTGATTGATGGTTTGCACCAATGACTGAACCATATCCAACAAGCTCTTCGTCAATCACACCCACCCCTGTACAGTGATGCATGATAATGTGTGGCGACTGCTCAGTCTTCTTGCTAGTGTGTGGCAAATTTAAATGATTGCACAGTCACCTAGTTTGTGCAGGCATGAATGATAGTCTATGGAGGCCTTTAAGGCTATCGGTCTTAAATTTTCCACTGTTGGGTTATTTACTTTTGGTATCATCTTTGTATTTGATATTTTCCAGCTATCTGGAGCCGGATACTCAAAAAGTTCCTAAATTATCCTTCCTATCTCACTTAGGAATGCCTAGTGTAGGAACAGGTTAGGAACTCCTATCTCGTTTCCTAAGTGCCCATACTCAAAACATTCTGGGGAGTTCCTAAACCCTTCCTAACACTTAGGAGTTCCTAAATCCTCTCGGAGTTTCTAAGTCCTTTAGCCAATCAGGAAGGAGCTTTCAAATAGTTCCCGCTTTTTCCAGCCAATGGGGAAGAAGAATCATATCAGCTGTGTATTGTAAACACGTAATAAGACCGCCTCTTATATGTTCCTCTTATATGAAAGTGCAGTATAGTATTATATATATTAAGTTCATATCAATTACAAATGAAATATATCGGTAAATATTGAAAGAATTACCGTTATTTCGTACGTTTTTTCTACCTTCATTACCCACTAATTTAAACCATTCTAAGACTATTTTCTTCTATGGCATTTGCTCTGCAAATGCCCCATTTCCAAGATAGGGCATATTCAAATGGGGCATTTTGAAATTAGCCTGACCTTACCTGACCTGACCTAACCTAACCTAGACCGCATCAGACTACCGGGACCTAACCTGGGCAAACTACTGGGACCTAACCTGGGCAAACTACCAGGAAATAACCGTGGTAAAGTACAATAAATGACGGGGGTAAAATACTGGCACCCAGCCGGATCTGGCAACACTGCTGCAAAATGGTAATTCTTTCAATAAATACCAATATATCTCAGGAAGTATGGTTGTGTGCCAATAATATGCTTAATTTATTATTTGTTCTTGTGTGTCATGTTCCTCCTGTGTTACAGTATTTTATTTTATTTTTTAAAGTCAGCATTACACATGAAATCAATGTCATTGTGTACTATATAATTATATATCTTTGTTTTAAGCTTAGTGCAGTTTTGTATATTTTTCTGATTTAAAATCACTACATGATTAGGTTAGGTTTTTCCATCCTCAAACTTACAATCTCTTCTCCATCCATCTTTTCAAGCTCAGTCTCTCCTCCATCCCTCCTCTCCAACCTACAATCTTTACTCCAAACTTTCCCTTACACTAATCATATGGTGTGGGACCAATGCACGGTAGGCTGTACTGTATATTTAGTGCTGTCTTCTTTACTTGCCTGCACATCTCCACTAGCACAGTGGAAGTGTTATACATATTTTGCCTTTGCAGAAACTGTGATACTGTGTCAACTCAGGTTTATTTATTTTTTCCTTTAAACAAAATGTGATACTTTATGTAACTCAGGGTTATTTTTGTGTGTGCTACTTTTAGGCTTAATTATGTAGGCTAAGGAAATATAGATATATACAGGATATATTTTTTAAAAATTTTATTACTGGATAAATATATTGAAGAATTGTTAATGTGAGCATTAATTAAAAAAGTTAAAAAAATTTGCCTTCTCATGATCCAACTCAGAGGTAAATAAAAACAAAAAAGACATCTTAGTTAAGTCACAGCCTACACAGTGAGACAACTGCAAAAAGAATCCTTTTCATGAAAAAACATTGCTTTTTCTGATAATATATGCACCACTGAGTTCACCACTCTGCTCACACTTGCTTGTGTCACTCCTGCTGTATCCCCAATTACACTTTGGAAGGTCCCACTCGCCA
The DNA here is from genome assembly GCA_033782935.1 of Petrolisthes cinctipes. Classification (NCBI taxonomy): domain Eukaryota; kingdom Metazoa; phylum Arthropoda; class Malacostraca; order Decapoda; family Porcellanidae; genus Petrolisthes; species Petrolisthes cinctipes. The sequence continues at coordinate 46,986 of JAWQEG010002222.1, read as the reverse complement.
ACAATCGCAGAGTCACTAACACTTGAGTACGTGTTGGTATCGCATGAGACCTTCTAGTGGGTCGAGCAACGTGTGGTTCCAGTTCCTGGCACAAATGTATTATTTCATGCCGAGGAAATCTATAGTAGCGCAGCAAGTGTTCATCACTATGATGTAGAGGGTCTAGCATATCCCTGTAGACTCTCTCACGCCTTAGCTGACGCCTATTTTCGTAGGCAAACCAAAGTTCCATCACTGCACTAGTCTCTTCACTCTCTTGCCTCTCCAACAACAACAAAATAACACGTTTGTGTTGGTGACTTTAAGTGTCGCGCTATCAATTTTCACAACTTTTCTACGGTGACGGAGTTCCTAACTCACTTAGAAGGCCTTGGGGGTCTTCCTAAATCCAACCGATTTAGGAACAATAAAAATGGCGTCCCACAGTGTCGATATTGCTTTGAGTATGAGTTCCTAGCTCGACTGGGGAAGTTAGGAATTCCTAACTGAGATATATAGGAATTCCTAAATTGTTTTGAGTATCCGGCCCCTGATAATTAAGGGAGTACTTGATGAAAATGAGAGTCTTGAAGGGGAAACTACAGAAGAAGGGAAACTCAACAAGGTATGGACGAAGATGAATATACAGTTCCGAGCCATCAGCGAGGTGGAGTAGTAATTTCTTCATCTGGTAACACTGATTGCTTTGGAGCTTCAGAAATTTGCTAGCAATACGCGAATATGGTGTTCCGTTCTAGCTGTAGTCGATGTATCATAAATGAGCAATATCCATTCAAAACCTAAAACGATAATAGACTATTGGAAAACTTTTGTTTTTTCCAAAATACATATTTCGCTTAAATAAAAAGTTAAACAATTACTTGTATCATGAATAGCTGAATATATTGTGTGATACAGTTGATTTACGAACCTCTGATCATATAAGCTTTTCACACAGTATATAATAATAATAATAATAATAATAATAATAATAATAATGACGATGACGATGACGATGATAATGATAATGATAATGATAACGATGACAAGAATGATAATGATAACGATGACAAGAATGATAATGATAATGATGACAATAATGATGACGATAATGATGACGATAATGATGACAATAATGATAATGATAATGATGACGATAATGATGACGATAATGATGACGATAATGATGACAATAATGATAATGATAATGATGACGATAATGATAATGATAATGATAACGATGACAAGAATGATAATGATAACGATGACAAGAATGATAATGATGACAATAATGATGACGATAATGATGACGATAATGATGACAATAATAATAATGATAATGATGACGATAATGATGACGATAATGATGACGATAATGATGACAATAATGATAATGATAATGATGACGATAATGATGACGATAATGATGACGATAATGATGACAATAATGATAATGATAATGATGACGATAATGATAATGATGACGATAATGATGACAATAATGATAATGATAATGATGACAATAATGATAATGATAATGATGACAATAATGATAATGATAATGATGACGATAATGATAATGATAATGATGACGATAATGATGACGATAATGATGACGATAATGATAATGATGACGATAATGATAATGATGACGATAATGATGACGATAATGATGACGATAATGATAATGATGACGATAATGATAATGATGACGATAATGATAATGATGACGATAATGATGACGATAATGATGATAATGATGACGATAATGATAATGATGACGATAATGATAATGATGACGATAATGATGACGATAATGATGACGATAATGATAATGATGACGATAATGATAATGATAATGATGACGATAATGATAATGATGACGATAATGATAATGATGACGATAATGATAATGATGACGATAATGATAATGATGACGATAATGATGACGATAATGATAATGATAATGATGACGATAATGATAATGATAATGATGACGATAATGATAATGATGACGATAATGATAATGATGACGATAATGATAATGATGACGATAATGATAATGATAATAATAATGTATTAGGCAAAATATGTAAAACCAGAGCCCCTTTTTGTTTGTCTATTATCTTCTTTAGGTTTTCAATGGATAATGCTCATGTTACAGTCGCGAGCTGATGTGATAGAGACACGAGCTCACTCACCATGAGGTCGCTTCTATCTGAGAGAGAGAGAGAGAGAGAGAGAGAGAGAGAGAGAGATGTGGGGAAGTTGTGGAGGGGCTGGTTGAGTGTTGTAATTTCTGGCTGAGATAGAATTGAAAGTTTCATTCGAAGCATTTACTAGTGAGAGGGAGAAATGGGGGTGCCAGAGGTTTCACCACCTAGAGGGTTCGCGCCTGTGGTTTCGCTACCTAATGAGAATCCTGTTCGCCACCGAGTGGATTCGCTCAATTTCGCGGGTAGTTTGATCCTTATTGATCATTAAGTGGGTAGTTTGCTCTTGTATACGTTTGATCCTCATTGTTGGTCGAATACACTGACGTTTTCATGGATGGTAAGTATTTTGAAAGCTATCAGTTTAGCCTGAGAGTTACCACTGTCAAGATGGCACAGTACAAGTGTATCCTTTGCAAGAAGACTGTCTCAAATCGCCAACATGCTATACAGTGTTATATATGTGAACAATGGCAACATCGCCTTTGTAATACCGGTAAATTTACCTATGCAATAATTGTGGTGAAAGTGAAATATATGCGTTTATAAAGTGTGGGGAAAAAAGCGCCTAGTCTTCTATGGTGAACACGTTTCAGGAATTATATGTGCAGACTATCCGAAGATGGTGAGGGGAGAACTGGAACTGGAGTGGACCTGCCATGGTTGCCAGCAACCGGATCCTGCTCCAGTCCAGCAACTGGACGACAGTACTACAAGTATGGGCGTGGATCCTTTTTCAACCAGCAATCGAACAACCCATGACTGATGACGATTTCAATATAACCGGGCACGTAATTGAGCGACAAGAACCTATACTAGAGACGTAAGTTTGCTAACTTACTTAAAATATTCCTATTAAAAAACATTTCCTGAATATAGCATTTAACAATTAAGATAGTTTTACATCTGTTTACAAGTGGTATTTTTCCTGGATCACTCGACGATCCTAATTTGGATGAAAGTTTGGCTAGTGATACACCTCTTACATTTGAGGAAGTGGCTGGTGGTACCAAAGGAGGAGGGAGAATACTGTTGAGTAGTGACGGCTACTAATACACAGTAAAGGTTCGTTGCCTTAGTCCTCATCTATTCAATATAGAAAAAAATAAAAACATGTACTTGTACCGATATTATTATTTATTTTTACAGAAGTCTAAAATAAAATTATACCCTCTGGTACTGCGGTGTCCGCAACAGGAAAGTGCGCTGCGGGGCTACATAGTTATACGATTGTAACATCCCTAAAATAATTCTTGATATTTCCTATTACCAGGTTCTACAACAGCTACTGCGACGACTTGAAGATCCTTTGGAGTGGATAAAGGCTGGTTTGTGGCTGTGTGTATGATCATGTCAAAATTAGAATATATTTTAATATACTGCCTATAGCATGCAATACCCATAATTATGTGAATGCGTTTGTTTATTTCAGCGATGTGGCAAGCTAACAAGGAAGTGTTTCCAACAGTCATAATCAAGGGTTGTGCTTTTCACTGGACACAACGAGTATATAGAAATATAACAACTTTAAGATTGTCACAGGCATACATGCTAAGAAAAGATAAATTTGTATTCATGAGGAAGTTGATGGCATTGCCGTTCCTTCCTCATGAACACATATTACCAGCATTCAATAAGCTTAAAGGGGCTATCACACTAGCACCGCGTACGAGGTTTTCGTGGGACTGGTGGAACAAGGTACAGCTGGTCACACTCCCGTGAGGCCCACCCAGCGTTGTCAACGTTGGCCGAGATAACCCTGAAACACTAGTTGTGAGCTCTGCTCGCTCGAACCATTCACTGGTGGGAGGGAGAAGTAAGGGGGGATTTGAGGAGGGTAGGGGGGGTGCCTGCCTATACAAGAGATGTGAGAAATTATTCTTGGGGAGGTGAAAAATGTGTGGAAGCCCAGTTATCAATTATTTATATACCGACATTCGTGTCAATTATTAGCATCATTAAATGTAATATTAAGTTTTTAATATTATGATGTAACACAAAAACAACTGAGGTAATATTATTGTATACGGTACTTTTTCGTATAATATTCAATGGTTATTATCAAGCACTAAACGCTGAAAAATACTTACACAATAACTGAATAAGAATCATGAACCAGAATGCTATTTATTAAATGAAGCAAATGTGAATACCTTTATATAACATGTGTCAAGTGTTGATACCACTATCACACTTCCATTTCCCCCGTATCTACCTAACAGTTTATAATCAAGGCTCTCATCCACAGAGCTACAAACCTAGAGCTCGCCACCCCCCTCCCCCCCCCTGGCGTGTCGCCACCGGAAGTGGGTTGGCGGCCATGACAGATAGCCCATCCCCTCAACCCTCCAGCCTGGCAGGCTGGTAGCTTATGCCAGGGTAAGATATTATTTAATTTATTCGGTCTTTTATTGATGATATGGTATATTAACTACATTATAGTGACTCACAATATATGAATAAGTATTTCTTTAACCGATATATCAGTGAATGGCTGATTAAATATAAATTAAATATAAAAATGGGCTATTCAAAATGGCGGCCGACTTGTGACACTCCTCCCCTATCTAATTACACAGGGTTAAGCGCTCTAGGTTTGTAGCTCTGTGCTCTCATCCCTCACGTGATAGCAGCCTTGTAATATTCTGAATACTTTTAATAATAGCTCGTTGTATTGAATTATTGGAATTTGACTATGAAACCCTTGTTTTGTCATTTGTCTCTTGGCAGCAAAATTATTATTTGGTCTGTATCACTCTTCTCCGTGTGTATCTCTTTTTACTGTGTGCATGTAATATACTTATATAATTATATAAGCCAGTACACACACACATAACATAATAATGTTGGTTACAGAGGTTCTATTGGTTTTATTTGTCATGAGTTGCGAGAGAACTATATTCATAATTATTTAAACATTGTAATAGTTACATCAAATAATACATAGGATGCACAGTTGAGGTTTCATCGGACATGTTAATAAAGAAGCTGGCAACTGTTTTCAACATTTCTTAAAATTAAACTTGATTGAAGGCGTGTTAAGGTCTGAAATCCTGTGTTTCCCATCATACAACACCTTCCCAATACTCACACCGTTGTATTTGATGCCGTATTGGTCTTTACTGTCTTTTGCTACAAGGTTGATATTAGTGTGAATTTCCATATACACCTTGTCTTGTGAACTGACTGACTGCACCACCTTACACATCTTCAAGTCATCAGGAGTGCCAACATGTTGGAGAGGGAATATTTCCACACTCAAGTCTTCAATACCCTTACCAGTTTAGTGGTTTTCAACCAACTCATAATCCTCTTGGAGTATCAAAACTAATGTGGGCTAACGAGACTAGAGTCAATGTCAATCTCTAATTTATGCAAAAAAAAAAAAAAAAAAAAAAAAAAAAAAAAAAAACACACACACACACACACACAGTTGACAAGCCTGTGGGTGCCAGACACAATCTCCCTGGCCTCTGCTCACATGTATTATCTGCCAAAATAAAAAAATTTGCTACCCAGAAACAGATGAAATACTGAGGGATTTATAGTAGGCTAAATTATCAAACAGCACGTGTTCACTATATTCAATACAACGAGCTATTATTAAAAGTATTCAGAATATTACAAGGTTGCTATCACGTGAGGGATGAGAGCCTTGATTATAAACTGTTAGGTAGATACGGGGGAAATGGAAGTGTGTTAGTGGTATCAACACTTGACACATGTTATATAAAGGTATTCACATTTGCTTCATTTAATAAAGAGCATTCTGGTTCATGATTCTTATTCAGTTATTGTGTAAGTATTTTTCAGCGTCTATTGCTTGATGATAACCATTGAATATTATACGAAAAAGTACCGTATACAATAATATTACCTCAGTTGTTTTTGTGTTACATCATAATATTAAAAACTTAATCTTACCTTTAATGATGTTAATAACTGATACGAATGTCGGTATATAAATAATTGATAACCGGGTGAATTTTCGTACTTTTATTAAAGCTTCCACTCATTTTTCACCTCCCCAAGAATAATTTCTCACCTCTCTTGTATAGGCAGGCACCCCCCCTACCCTCCTCAAATCCCCTCTTACTTCTCCCTCCCACCAGTGAATGGTTCGAGCGAGCAGAGCTCACAACTAGTGTTTCGGGGTTATCTCGGCCAACGTTGACAACGCTGGGTGGGCCTCACGGGAGTGTGACCAGCTGTACCAGAACGGTTGGGGCAGTAGCTATCACACTACCGTGGGCTATTTCTTTGTATGTAGAACACTGAACGTGGCATAGCAGATGAGTCACACCGCCACCACCACAAAACGTAAATAACAACATGGATCTTGTGGATGATGATGACCAGTTTGTGACTGTATTGGTCCTTGTAACTAATATTTTTGAAGAGAACAGGAAAGACTACCGTAGGGTTGATTTGTTGTCCATGTTTGCATACAATGAAGACTACTCGTGTACACGTCTCTACGGGATGTAAACACAGTAAAATATCGACATCGTATTTTCTACTTCAAGTGTGTTTTTTGTTAGTATTCAAAATACTTATATTGCAAAAATATTTTTTTCTGATAATCCACCCTTTTTACTATGAACAATTAATAATAATAAATTATTTATTGACTTGGTTCTGCATACGGTGAACTGTCTTGGCTAGATATTCATTCCATCTTTGTCCCGCGAATGCCGCCGCGGTTCCTCGTTCATAGAACTTTGTTCCGCCAGTCCCACGAAAACCTCGTACGCGGAGCTAGTGTGATACCCCCTATATGAGCAGGTGTCAGCACTTTGTTTACAGCCACTCACTGACCTCATTAATTACATTGGAACAACTTGGATACGCAGCTCTTTATGGACGCCAGCACACTGGAGCATCTACAGAGAGACCGTGAGAAAAAACAACGATGTAGAGGGTAATTGTCAATGTAATAAATGTATTGTTTATCTAAGTATATTACCTATTGTATGCTCTTTTGCATATTGCTTGTCTAATTACTTTTTTTAATTTACAGGCTGGCATCGACGTTTCAATGGGCGTGCAGACAGAGCGACCCTTGCTTTCTATGTGCTTGTGCCACTCCTGCTAGAAGAAGCAGCGACCGTCAAACAACAAGTTACTTTGGTGTCAGAAAACCTATTAAACAGACGGCAGAGGTCGATATACATTTCAATTCACAGCTTTGTTTTGGTTATGGGAACAATATGAAGATGAAGAGATTACTATGGCAGCCTTCCTGAAGTCCTGCAGCACTATATCAGGGCTAGGCCCTACACCGATATCGGCGATGCAAAATGACTAAAAACATTACACGAATATTGACATTACCCTGTTTTAAAAGGAATAAATATTTTTTTTTTTCCCATGCTAATATATGTACATTCTTCATTTTCAGTGAAATTATATTTCAATAACTAATTAACTCCTGTGTAATGAATGCTTTAACTTTTACGCCTCGCTGTGATTATAAATACTTACTTTTAAAAACATACTAATTGGTATAAAAATATACACCTGCATGTGACTACAATAACATGCTTTACAAAATGTACTTGTCTGTATAAAATCATAAGTAGCGAAACCACTCCTATCATGGGCGAAACCACCAGGGAGCGAACTGGTTGAGGTACGAACATCTACAGGTGGCGAACTGGCAGGTGGCGAAACCACTGGATACCGAGAAATGGTAGGGAGAATTGATGGTGGTTGGGGATGACTGTATGAGCGACGTGAGTGAAGACATGACAGGATGAATTTACTTAGTCGTGTATACGAGTTAAACGGACATAGGGATATGTAATAACTGAGAAAAAAAAATTCGAGTTGGGTAAATAACTGACGTCATAATTGCCACTCTAAGCTCACCATCGTGACCTGTGTGATAGTTAGCTTAATATTTTCAAGTAATAAAACATTATGGTATCAATTGCAACATAACATTCATCAATAACTACATAACCAAATGATTCAGTTAATGTGTACCACAAATCCAGGTTTCTGTTTAACCTGGACGAACCAGAGGTGACGAACATATTATCTTTGTCTGGAGCATAATGTTACAGTTCTGGCCCCTCAAAATGCATTGGAGGAGCCATTTGTTAGATTGCCAGTATTAATAATTATGTCTTGCGTGAGAAAATCAGACGTTAGCCGCATCTAAATTCATAATTCTAAACATTAAAATTATCGTAAGACAAATATTACAGCATTATTTTATCGAAATGGAACTGAAATTTGTAATTTATAGTCTTTTACTTTTTCATTGTCATTATATTATTAACAGTATTAAAATGTAAGTACAGTGTTGTGGCATTTAAGCTGTAGTAATATCACCATAAAATAAGTATTAAACGTAATAGCACGATACTAATGTTAGTTTTATATTGCAATTATCTTTTGCATTTGTAACACAGGGTTTCGGTTCTTTTGATCCACCAGGATATTCCCGGTGCTCCCAGCCAAAAACCCTGCGCTTTCACGAAAAAAATATTTGGATTCGTGTTCACTGTCTTCGACCTTCCTCAGGTGGCAGGGTATAGTGCAGAAAAACTACTGTCCAAAGATAAAAGACCCAGTTATTTATTATTGTGAGACCAATCAATTTACATATATAATAAATTAAAAAAAAATATATATATAATTATTACAATGACAAAGCTTTCACAAAAGAAAAAAAAAATAAAGGTTTAATTAATACTGTACTTACGCCCCCTTATTAACTAAGATTTACCCAATAGATTTAATACAATTATTTCAATTACTACCTTCCCCCTTACTCTACTCGAAACTTCAATATTACAAAAACTAGATTAGAACACAGCCTTGCACCTTGACAATATACAAAAATAAAAAAAATGATTTAGACCAGAGACCAGGAATTTTCTTAGCTATCCCCAAAATTAAGTACAAGAAAAAAATATATACATATACCACCTGTAGCACACCACTGGAGACCGGACTCCCACTTACTATACCACCCCCCAGGGTCCATAGAATACAGGGTCGGCTCACAGCCTGACTGAAATTTGTCATTTCCGCGCATGACGTAGTGAGAAGTGAGAGCGATGGGTTCATCCCAGGTATGGCCACCAGTCCACAACTGACAGCCAAGGTATTCAGAGCTCCCAAGACACCCGTTTTCTGTTGTCCTGGTGCCCATTTTGGTGGAGCGATACTTGATTTCTATAATGCCTTCGCATTGTGCTGTGCATGGGTGTAGAACTAACAGACATAAAGGAAGTGACATTAATTATCACCGATTTCCCCGAGATGAGAAACAAAGAAGAGATTGGATAAAATTTTGCAGGAGATCAGACTATTTTAACCCATCAAATTCTTTCATATGCAGTCGTCACTTTGAAGCATCTGCATATGAAAGGAACCTCAAATATGAGTTGTTTGGGTTACCAGTGCCACCAAATGTAATAAGAATAATACCTGGAGGAGTCCCAACTCTTCAGTTTCCTCAGTCAGAAGGTGAGTAAGTTTTGTAATTTTTCAGCACTCAGTTTGGATGACCTACTGATATCAAGCTGTCTAAGAACTTTAATATAATTATCTAAGCACGGATAATTTAAGAATATACCTCTTTTTGCACGAGCATAATGAATCTAATGGTCCACTGATTGTAGTCTAAAAACTTCAATGTAGCCATTATTTCTACCTCTGTGTGTGGGTGTTTGTTTGAATATTTTTCATATGCATTTTATTGTACATTTTCACGTGTGTGTGTGTGTGTGTCCTGTTTTATTGTATCAGTATCTTCACCTCTCTCTCTCTCTCTGCTGTTTTATGGTTTGATTATCTTCACCTCTCTATCTCTCCTGTTTTTTTTGTTTTTTCATAATCTTCACCTCTGTCTCCTTCTCTCTCTCTTATCTTATTCTCTATCTCTCTTCCTCTTTTTATAACTATTTTTCCTGTGTATCTCCCTACCACAAATCTCTTTTCACACCTACACTCTAAGACGATAATAGGCGTGGTCAGGCTGCTTAATTATAATAACCTCTCTCACCTCTCTCTCTAGTTTTGTTTTATTATTATTTGTTTCATTATCTTCACCTCTGTCTCCTACTCTCCCTCTTATCTTATTCTCTCCCTCTTATCTTATTCTCTATCTCTCTTCCTCTCTCTATCTCTCTTCCTCTCTTTATAGCTATTTTTCCTGTATATCTCACTACCACAAATCTCTTTTCACACCTACACTCTAAGACGATAATAGACGTGGTCAGGCTGCTTAATTATAATAACCTTTCTCTCTAGCTCTTTCCTAACCAGACTTCCCTGTCACACCTCTATTACCATGCATCCATTCATCCCTTCATTCAATGCTTATCTCTATTACAGATGACCCACAGCAAGAGACTGCTCCCTACCACAGACAGATTGAAGACAAATCGTGTGCTGACTTTGGGGTTCAGGTAGAAACAAATCTCACCCTTAACTGTTGTAAGGATAGGGAAGGCTTACTGCAGCTTATTGGGAAGTTGCAGTGTCAACTCCAAGAAATTATACAGGAGAAGAACAAAATTAGCTTGGAACTGAATAACCGTGAAAATCTAATAGCTTCACTGAGAAACCAGCTTGAGACTGCATATATTAAAGCTAGCAATGATATTTCAGTAAAGCTAACAGGATTTTTTTCTCCAAAGCAAATTAAATCAATGCTAACAGGTAAGCTTGTAAGCCAATGGCAGGAGGAGGATATAACTAAGGCTGTCACTTTAAGAAGCTTCAGTACTAAAGCATATTCTTATCTCAGAAAACATATTCCTTTGCCATCCAAAGCAACCATTAATCGTTGGGTGTCAAATATCAATGTAAATCCTGGAAATTTGTATTCGGTATTGAATTTGTTGAAGCATAAATCTCACACAATGTCTGAATATGAAAGGCTTTGTGTCCTCTCCTTTGATGAGACATCGGTTGCATACGAATGGTCTTATGACAAAGGGACTGACACCATCTATGGACCTAAAAGGAAAATTCAGTGTGTGATGATCCGAGGACTAACACAAGCCTGGAAACAGCTTGTGTATCATAATTTTGATCAAGATATGACCAAAGATGTTTTGTTTCAGATAATTGAAAAATGTGAAGCTGCTGGATTTTTAATAGTTGCAATGGTCTGTGATCTTGCTCCTACCAATGTAAAGTTGTGAAAATCACTTGGTATTGACACTGATAATTCATCTTTCACAAATCCAGCAACTTCAGACAGGAAAATTTATGCATTTGCTGATCCACCACACCTTTTGAAACTTATAAGGAACAACTTTTTAGATTATGGTTTTAGATTAAATTCTGAGCAAGTCAACATTTCAAGTAGTAGTGTTAGAGAACTTGTCGTAAGAAGCATTCACGATTTAAAAACAACACATCAATTGTCTCAGAAGCATATTAATGTGCAAGGGACATGGAGGATGAAAGTATCCTTAGCTGCCAAACTCTTGTCCGAAACAACAGCAAAGTCGCTGACCTATTTTGGTAAGAGAGGCCTGTTAGAGAGCAAAGACTGGGAGGACACAAGCAAGTTCATATCTTTAGTTGACAATTGGTTTGATACATTCAATTAAAAAAACCCAACTGACATTAAGGTTACTAGAGCTGCATACGGCTTCAATTTACCAGAACAAAAGAGAGTAGTTGGTGAAATGTTAAACACTGCCAAAACATTGAGAGTTGGTAATAAAAATAGTTTGTATCCCTTTCAAAAAGGACTCATTGTGTCATGCCAGTCTTTGCTCCAATTATATGAAGTGCTAAGTACTCAATATAACATATAATACATCATGACCTACAGACTTAATCAAGATGTTCTTGAGCATTTTTTTGGATCTATAAGGCAAATGGGAGTAACCAATCAACACCCATCTCCTGTCCTGGCCAAATATTTAATTAGATCCTACATTGTCGGAAAGTCTTCTGAACTGATAGGCAGTAGTCATAATATAGAGAGAGAGTGTCAAGATACATCAATGACAGAGGGATGTTTTTCTGCTGACAATAATTCATCTCGCTCAGCTAATATTGCCACAGAGGAATCCTTGGAATCAGAGCTGCTGATGTCTGCCATGATATTTTCCTCTTTGGAAATTGATGATATAGAGCATGAAAATGACATGGTAGGTAGTGAAAATATCGACCCAGGTCTTCTCAGTTTGTCACCAGAAACTTTTGAGGAATGCACAACATTAGAAGGACTAAGATAGTTTGGAGGATTTATTGCAACCAAATTCCCACAATATAACTTTCTTGGCATCAATATTGAAAAGGATGACAAAACTTGGATTGGGGCAATATGCAGAAAAGAAGGTGCTCTCATGACCCCAACAACTACTTTTTTAAAAGATTTACAGGTAATGGAAAAGTTGTTTATATGTTACCATGGGGAGACAACACTAAAGGAAGAAAGTGATTCTATAACAAAATTGACAGGAGAAATAATTAAATTTGTAAAACTACCGTATGAGGTAGTAAAGTATTTTGTTAAATGCAGAGTGTTTTTTAGATTAAGAGTTTTAAATAGAGCCATCAGAAACAACCCCATTAAATTTAAAAACAAAATGAAAAAGCTTGTTACTTAGGAGAATAAGGATGTAGATGAAATTGTAATGTTAGGATAAACTAATAAAATGTAAAAAAAGCTTGCGTTTATACAATTATTGAACTTTCATATATATATATATATATATATATAAAATAATAATAATAATAATGAATATAATAACAATAATTATAATAATAATATTATTCTTATAATTATTATTATTATTAAAAGAAGGGTAGGAGGATGAAACAAAATATTTTCTTTATAATCGAGTACTTACTGAAACGTCTTGCTACTCAGTACACATTTGTGTACAGTGGGCTGTTTTAATTGTTTAGCTTAGCCATGTATCGCTGTACCACAGTTGAAAAAAAAAAGAGAGAGAGAGAGAGAGAGAGTCAGCGCATAAGAGAGGGATAGGAGGCAAGCAACATTAGAAGACCGACTAGCTTGCTCATAATTCTGGAAAAGTTCTGGTTGATGTTTGTGTGCTTATAAATCCCACCTGATGCTATGTTATTAAGGACCCTGTGATCGTGTATGAAAATTGGAGGCTTCTGATTCCTCCTGACTATGCCGGGAAACACTATAACATTTATTACAGCTTGATATGTTATACTTTCTTTTTCCTGATAAAAATGTGTATTGTTTACCATGTAGTGTCTACTCCTACTGGCAATTGCTCTGGAGACAATCTTCAGGCACTGGCTGACTGTGGTTTGGGACACATCATGGCAGTCACCTATGGTCACCTGATGACTACCCGTGGCCATACATCTTATGGCAATCAGAAGCTGGAGGTGAGGTGGCACTGAACATCCTGTTGAGAAACAAAGCAGTGTACTATACCAGGGTTGTCAAACTCATTTACCCCAGCGGGCCACATTTAATTAGAGTATACAGTACGCGGGCCAGATAATTATCAACAGATCAATACCACATATTAAGGAAGTAATATAATAATAATGGATTAATGATAATAATAATGAAAATAATAATAAGAAAGAAAGGTAAATTTTATCTACACCTGTATTTACGTGTAAAGTTATAAACATGAGACAGGCCGACTATCTGGAGCAGAAAATGTGCCGCGAGCCGCATTTAGATGTGTGGCAAGCCCACGGGCCGCGTGTTTGACACCCCTGTACTATACAGTAATGATACCCCACTAGCATATGCTCATTCTGGTTAATTATAATAATTCTAATTATAACACTGTAACACAGATATTATGGTTGGTTAGACGAAAAAAAATAAATTTAGCATTTACTTTAATAAATGCTATACTGTATGCTAATATGAGTAACAAACTAGTGTACTGAATGTGAAAATTTACTTCTCAAATCAGCTGCAGCAGGAAGCTCATTTCTAACTTCTTCAAGAAGAGTAACTGCAGAAACCTTTCTCAGCCGAAATCGATCCACAAATTCATCATCGCTCATTGATGTGAAGGGATTCATCCGATCTGCAAAATATTTTTGTCATGGTTAGGTGTGGTAAAGTTCATTACAGTATTTCAGTTGTTAAGAAAGCTGAACAATCAATGAGTTCCTCCTCTTAAAATTCAGCCTTTACATTCAAATATCATTAAGTTTTTGAGCAAGCTGTAATTTGCTTGACATCAAGCCAAGATAAACTAATTCTGTCATTGCAACCTTCAATGGTTTGACAGCAAGATATTATTTAAGAAGACATAATTTAATAAATTGGAAGCACATTATAAGTACTACTATATTACCTGTAACAATTCTGCGAGGACGACGTCTCGCACCAACGAGGGCATTAATCTCTGCATCCAGACGTTCTTGGTCATCCCAATCAGCGAATAACTGCAGTTGCCAATCCATTCTTTCAGAAAACTGGAATATGGACATTATAAATAACAATACAGTAATGTCATCTTAAGCATACATGCGGTTGTTTTGGTAGACATTCTTTTGACTAATGAAGGTAAATATCGGCTTATTTAATGATACCTAGAGGTTAGTTTAACCTCAAAACTCTTTAAAAGTAAAATAAAGTTAACAAAAACGGTCATTACCTTTACTAACAGCGGTGAAAAGTGACGAGGTGGTAAAATCAGGGCACTCACGTAGCTGGCGAAATGTAAACAAACCAAGAAATTGACGATCTGGATGCGCATTGACAACTCTTTTTTAAATACAAGTATTACCAACTCTGGCGCGAAGGGCCCCAATGAAGGTGAAGAAGAGGAAGAGTTTAACGTTACGGGAAGGACCCTCTTCCAGAAGAGAACCCTTTGAGAGGTTCGTTCCCAGTGCGGGGAAGGTGGAGTTTAACAATACGGCCATTAGTTTCCCATTTTTCACGTTTTCTTTTTCTCACACACACACCTCAGTGACGTCGGGGGAAGTTGGTGGGAGTAGTGGGGGGTTAGACTAATCTGCGCGTGAGCTGACCCTGTATTCTATGGACCCTGCCACCCCCCCTCCCAATTGTGAATGGACCTAGACTTCGCAATCACAATCACCTACCGTAGGAGTCAGTTTCCAGCAGAATTGCTTACAGTTTTAGACACCTGCCATACACGAGGCATTTACCAACAAAAAAAAAACAAGACACTAGTGCTTTACCAAAAACAACACCGCACTAGTGGCTTACCAAAAAATAATATTGGCCAACTAGTGGCGTTACCAACAATAATAATAATATACAACTAGTGGCTTTACCAAAAATAATAATAACCGTATGCCTGACACCCTAATTCCTACGCCAGTTCACCAACAGATGAGGCAAGTTCCCACGTGGACAATATGGCGTCACAGCTGATCGGGTCGAGAGAGAAGAGTCGAGACAGAGTTGTCTACTCTTCTCTCTCGCTTGGCGAAGGCGGGAAAGATGCCACACACTTCCACATAAATAAATCTTTATGACAACTTTAAATTAACACTCAACAGATTATTCAATGAAACCTGGTTATCATAAGCCTTTCACATAAAATAAGATTCAGTCTTAATTATATCCTCATCATCATATCACAATATTACAACCTCTGTCGTCTCTTCCGGTTCCAATGTTTAGGTATATTTGGGAACGAGATTATCACAATTGCCACATCAACAATGTTCCCAAATCCCAAAAGTAAGTTTCAGTTTTGCAGGACAAAAATAAGGCCAGAAAGGCAAGATTATTCCTATTTACAATATTTACACCCATGTTCAATCCGCTTCCGTCGCAAGCTTCATTTCCTAAGGTGAAACAACTTAAGAATTAATTATTTGGAAATAATAGGAGCGTTACACATTATTGTGTGCACGTAAATACTCATTATAATTTTGTCGTGCTCGATTGATTGCAGAGAGCAACACTCTATAATCAACAACAATAATATAATTAAATGTTGTTAGTTACTTGACCGTACCCATTTTTTTAAGGAAAAATACACACAGTATCTAGAACACTTTGTTTATGGATGCGTAATAACTATTTGAGTCTCACTAACTTGGCAAGAAGGCTGACATCTTAAAGGTTGTCAGCACTGATTAACATATGCTTCACAAATAGCAACTAGCTTTAATCTATTAACCCTACGTGTTAATTATTTCCTTGTTATGGGCAAAATTTTAGTTGTAATCCAATAATACACTAAAGGTAACATAGAAAAAAGTTATTTTTTCCCCATGTGTTAAGTTGTTATGCTTGCGAAAGCTACAAAGTGTGGGATCAAGCACCTTTGGTGTGTGTGTGTGTGTGTGTGTCTGTAAAGGGAACTGCGGTTCACATGACTCGAACTCTCCCTTCACCAGATATAAGCTTCTATTCTGCAGGAGGGATTCTGTCTCATTCAGTTCCACAATAATTTCTTTTCAAACAAAAAATATGAATACATTTATGTCTCGTATTTTTTTTTTTTTTTTTTTTTTAATATTAATTATTGCTAAAACATATTTAGCACTGTATATAGCCCATTCATTAGATAAGTTAAACTTTTTAGACACTCATCCCATCTGATGTCATTACAGTTCTGCTATCGAACTATACTCACATATGAGAGCACGCTTTAAAGTATGTTGACAATGCTAAAAATCAATACATAACTTTGTCAATGTGAACTCTATTTCCTTCAGTTCCATTGTCCAAAGTTAACCATAAATTTATCCTTATGATAAAGAAAGACCGATAACCACGGATAATGGCGCCTCTCCTCTCTCTCTCTCTCTCTCTCTCTCTCTCTCTCTCTCTCTCTCTCTCTCTCTCTCTCTCTCTCTCTCTCTCTCTCTCGTCAGATAGAAGCGACCCCATGATAAGTGTGCTCCTGTCATCATCCCATCATCAGCTCGCGACTGTACAGTGTTATACTTCAATATCATATGAAAATTATCACCATGCTCGATTCGTGCTAGCGATGAACCTCTACCTGTTGAAGCCATGAGCCAATCAGTGTTACCAGATGAGGAGAGCACTGCACCACCTCGTTGCTTCATCTGCTCGGAACTGTACCCGCCCTACACCACATTATCACGTACACCACCATTTTCCCCACCAACGACGCACTTGTCTCGCTGCCACGCCTGCTTCGCCCCCACAGACAAACCTCAAACGCCCACACTTCAAGCGATTGGCGCCCTCGCTGCCACGGCCAAGCTTCAAGCTCGCGCATTCGACGCCCTTGCTGCCACATCTCTGCACCAAGCACCACTGACAGAGCCACGCCTCAAGCTCGCACTTCCCTCACCGAGACGTCGACCACTAACCTCCTCACGACACCACCACGCCTCTCGCGCAGCGTTACGCACAACACGCCATCGCTACCACGCCTCTCGCACCCCCGACCCCACGGCCACGCACGCCTCGCTACACCTCTCATGTGCCACCGACTCCACCACGTCTCTCGTGCCCTCGCACCAACACACAGCCACGCACGCCTCTCAACAACTGTCACGCACCAACGACGCCACGCCATGCAAGCCCTCGCGCCACCACACGCCGCCTCAGTACGCGCCCGCACCTGCCTCGCTACGACACGCACACGCTACCAACGAGTCCACCACGCTGGAGCCACCGCACCACCAGGCACCTTCTCACACACGGCCACACCCGCCTCTCGACGCCGCTCACGTACCACCAACACTAGTACGACGCTCACACCACCCAAACTCGCCTCGCTACGCCACTCAGACGCCTCTTTACAGGACATCACACTGCCTCACCACATGCCTACACCCACCTTACTATGCCACTCAGACGCCCCTAGCGACACCACGCTTCACATGCCACCACACCACCGCACGCCTCCCCAGCAAACGCATCCATGCACCCATCAACTCTCACTCACCACTCACCGTACACACTACCCACTCTTACCCACGAACACCGACCACCACTCCTACCCACACCTCACGCGCAACCACTCACACATGCATTCCATCCTCCCTCAACCACCTCAGCTCATCATACAATACATACACGCCCGCACCTCCTCATCAACCACATTTCCCACTATCAGGACCCCTTTCCCACAACCTACCCCCATACTTTATAACACCTCCCTTACCTCCTCCTCTTCCGGACCTTCCCTTGCCCGCTACCTTAACTGCTACCTCCCTCTAACTAGCTGTCACCTGAACATGCCTCGATTGTATTAATCCCTCACATATATTATCTAGTTTAACATGATCTATTTGTGTTATATGTACTGTAGTATATGTGATTTATTTCATATTTTCCTCTTTTTTTTGTATGTTATCATGTACTATATTTTTTTATATTCTTGTATGCCCGTGTATTTTGCATAGTGAACAGTGTGTATAGCCTGGTTGCATAAGTGTTAAGTGTATATAGCCTGTTTTGTTCGTGTGTTGTTTCCACATGACGCACATGCCACGCACTCATGCCATATCAATACCGTAGAGTGTGTACCGTATGTATGCTTATCACCTGTATGTTTGCTTAGTATTTATGTCTGGGTACGCTTACACTACCTTGTTATTCGGGTTGTAGTATGTCCTCATTTACATGTGTCTTGTGTGTATCATAGTTTGTAGCTGCCATGGTATTATGCCCTTTGTAGTATCCCACAGGCCCTGTCGCCCATTTTACGTGTCATTCCTGCCACGCCTCCACGACAGCCCAACCCTCCTCGACTGCTCACTCCCCCTCCACGCCCGGAGACACCGCCTTCTCCGCACCACGAGCTACGAGAGTACGAGCCTACATTGGTCCCCGAAGGATGTACCTCCTGGTCAGGGCGCACAGTACGACGCCCGGCCAATTGTATAGCCATTATGTACAACACAGAAACACATTCACACCACTCTCAGCTGCATACAACAACCATATATTACTAACACATACAGGCAACGACACACACACGTACAACTTACCCATACACCTTTGTATGACACATCCCTTAGTGTCTTATGTAATTTCTTTGTGTACCATACCTTGCTTTGTTTTCTTTTTCTTTTTCTTTTTTGTGGGTTTCCTGCACTGTTTTAGGTATTATTTCATAGGTATGTGAGTTAACCCTATGTATGTAACCTTTTTTTCTTGTATGTATTCAGCATATATCACCCTTATCCTTGTGTCACTCCATAGGGGTATTTTGTTTTTGTCAGTTATACATGTTTCTGTACAGATTTGTAATCCCTCATTCCCCTCTTGTTTATTTGGGGGAGGGGGGTCGATTGGGACTCACCATAACTCGTCCCCCTTATTATTATTATTATCATGTACCCTATTATGTTTATTCATGTATATTTTGTTCATGTTGTATGTCTTTATTGAGGCCATTCCTCACCCATATGTATTTTGTATTATATTGTATCATACCCCTACCTCCCCTCTTGTTTGTTATAGGAGAGGGGTACTGTAGTGACCCAAGCACTAGGTTTGCCATATTTTGCTATGTCTTTTCATACCTACCCACCTAGCCAAGCCTGCCCGCTCCAGTACCACGGCCGCTTGACTACTTACCAGGGAGCCCTTACGCCAGGCAGACCTGCCTCTCTTCCACTCCGCCAGCTGCCTTGCCTACCACGCTACACCAAACTACCACGCCAGAGTCAAGCTCTCTTTCTAAGCAACACTACAAGCTCTCTCCAAGCAACACTACAAGCATTCTTCAAGCAATCCCTGGCGGGCTAGGCAACTAAGTCACCATTACCTGTGCTTGGGTCATCTCCACATTCTCCCTGTTATACTCTGTTAATAAATCCGTGCCTAGTACTGTAGTCTATTATACACCCTTGGGTAGTAACGATCTCCTCACGTTACACCATATACAATTTTTTCAATGTTCAGTTCAATGGATGAGAAACACAACAGAAGAATATCATTGAGGTGACAGTCCGAGAGCTGATAGTGAAGGTGAGACTTGGTGACCAGAGTACCAAGTAGCCTTGACTTGGAGAGAGTGCAGGGTTGACAAACAGTAATTGTCTCGGGCCGAACGATAGGCCTTCATGGGCTGGATCTGGCCTGCGGGCCATGGTTGGCCACCCCTTGTTGGCCGGATTCCATTATTAATTCGGAGTATTTTCACGGGCCACACAATATGCCTCTGTGGGCCGAATGTTACCCGCTCCTACTCTAAATATAGCCTGATGGACAACTTATTTATGACTCATATGTTACTTACTATTTACCTTTTTTTGCCGGACCAGTTATACTCTGATCTTTTCTTTGCCAGTCATGTCGTTTACAAGTTATTTGTCTCCCAGACACACCTCCAACTTCCTTGTACCGCCCATTCATAGATGCTTTACGCAAGAGAGTTTTATACAGAGTTGTTGACACTAACACTCTGTTCTTAGTTCATGAGAGAGAGAGAGAGAGAGAGAGAGAGAGAGAGAGAGATTGTATATATGTGTAAGTGAAAGGAAATGTGTGTGTGTGTGTGTGTGTGTGTAACAATCTAAAAATGTTTGTGTTTCTCCCTAGATAGAGAAAAGTTGTTTGTTAATTGTTACACAAATATGGATAATTTGTCTCGCTTCCAATAAAGTATACTACATTGATTTGACATGAAGTAGCAACATAATAATTTACAAATAATTAGATAATTGCTCGCAGTACACTGGAATTTATTATCTAATATGTTTTATCTCTTCCTCCACTGTCCCTACGAATGACGTCATGACACTTCCTGTGTGCGTAGGTGTATGTGTGTGTGTGGTCACTACCAGATCGGAATCCATCTTGTAGTGTTGTGTTTGTATAAATCCTTCTCAACTTCAGCATTACAGTGCTTCAATCTCTGGAGTTTATTATCAAGAAGAACCTTCCACATATTGGGTAAAGTGTTTTGTTGCTACTATTAATTAAATCCTACACTCAACTATTTTGGATTGTCTTCCTTTGAAAAGCTCTGTATTTCTTCATAATCTCTCCCTCTCTTTATCACTTCCTATCTTTCCTCTCCTATATTCTTCTTTGGTCAGGTTTCTTCTGTGGCAACATACATTCTTTTCTGTACTGAACAGTTCCACCTTGCAATCCTTCCGCAATTCTTCTTTGAGTAATAATAGGTACACTTGGACACCACAATGTTTAGTCCACCTGTGTCGGTGTGTGATATTTGGAGCAGATGCTTTCTGGACGACAGACCACTTACACTATCACAACCTATCACCTAACCTAACACACTCATACTATTACAAGGCCCCACAAGGAAGTTAACAAACGAATACCACTGTGGAATCAACCCTAAAATAATGAAGCCTTACAAGTGTGGTTGGTTAGGAAGTTAACAAACGAATACCACTGTGGAATCAACCCTAAAATAATGAAGCCTTACAAGTGTGGTTGGTTAGGAAGGTAACAAACGAATACCACTGTGGAATGGACCCCAAAATAATAAAGTCTTACAAGTGTGGTTGGTTTGGAAGGTAACAAACAAATACCACTGTGGAATGGCCCCTAAAATAATAAAGCCCAACAAGTGTGGTTGGTTTGGAAGGTAACAAACAAATACCACAGTGGAATTAACCCTAAAATAATGAAGCCTTACAAGTGTGGTTGGTTAGGAAGGTAACAAACGAATACCACTGTGGAATGGATCCAATGTTATTGTTATTGTTATATTACAGACATCATGTGTGTGTACAATGATAGGGTGTGTGTGTGTGTGTGTGTGTACAATGATAGGGTAGTGTGTGTGTGTGTGTGTGTGTGTGTGTGTGTTTGTGTGTGTGTGTACATTGATAGGGTAGGGTGTGTGTGTGTGTGTACATTGATAGGGTAGTGTGTGTGTGTGTGTGTACATTGATAGGGTAGTGTGTGTGTGTGTGTGTACAGAGGTTATTATTATTATTGTTATATTACAGACATCATGTGTGGACGGAGTGTAATACTGATGATGGTGGTGATGGTGTTGGCTCTCACACCACCTGTTGATGCTGGAATACGTACTGGTAAGTTTGGTCATTATTGTTTGTTACTATGTGTGTGTGTGTGTGTGTAAGAAAGAGAGAAGGAGGAATAAGTGTGTGTGTGTGTGTGTGTGTGTGTGTGTGTGTGCAAAAAAGAGAGAGGAAGGAAGAAGGATGTGTGTGTGTGTGTGTGTGTGTGTGTGTGTGTGTGTGTGTGTGTGTGTGCAAGAAAGAGAGAGGAAGGAAGATAGATGTGTGTGTGTGTGTGTGTGTGCAAAAAAAGAGAGAGGAAGGAAGATAGATGTGTGTGTGTGTGTGTGTGTGTGTAAAAAGGAAGGAAGGAGGGAATGAGAAAAGAATGGAGAGAAGGAGATAGTGAATGAAGGAAGGAGGGAGAGAATGAAGGAGGGAAGGAGAAAAGAATGGAAGAAGGAGGGAGGGAAGGAGAAAAGAATGGAGAGAAGGAGTAAAAGGAGGAAGGAAGGAAGGATGAAAGAAGAGAAGAATGGAGTGAAGGAGATAAGGAAGGAAGGAAGGAAGGAGAAAATATTGGAGGAAAGGAGAGAGAGGAAAATGGAGAGACGGAGCAGAAATGTTGATATAAATAATAATCCACTATTACCCTTGAGAGAGAGAGAGAGAGAGAGAGAGAGAGAGAGAGAGAGAGAGAGAGAGAGAGAACACAGTCATCACTAACAACTTTCCTCTCTCACCAGAATGTCCCGCCTACAACCAGTCATCCATGGTGCCTCAACAACCATTAGAGATGAACAAAATCGGTGAAGGTGTCCTGGAGACTAGACTTCAGTTGTTTCCTCCACCTGATAATAATACCACGTGGGGGACAAGTCTACACATCATGAATCAAGACGATAAACAAACTCTGGCAACACTCGACATTGATCACATTACCGGACCTCATAACCAAGTCAACATCAAGTGTTCCTGTACTAGTGAAGATGATCTTTCCAGTGTCAAAACCATCACAGGACCAGACGTCATCACCAAGCTGGCACCTCAAGACTTTCTCAAGCTTCGTGTCGGATGTTGGCATCTTTATTACCACATCGAGTACAAGATCACCTTCCCATTGTCATTCACCAGCTTCAAGTGGAAAAAACAACCTAAATATCTCAAGAAGAAGGTCAGTTGTTCTCTTTATTAGCAATAGCAATACATACAGATAAAATCATGACAATTATTACTATATCCTGACCTAACCTAACCTAGCCTATAGTAACTTAACCTAACAAAACCTTACCTAACCAAACCTAACCTAACCTGCAGTAACCTAACCTACGGAAATCTAACCTAACCTAACCTACAGTAACCTAAGCTAATCTAACTATTACCAGATGAATATAATAATGATGTAAATAATTATGTGTGTTATTATTATTTCAGGGAGGAGAGTGTTGGGTGGAGTTGTCGACTAACAATGATGAGGAGGAGGAGAACCAGAAGTTGATGGACCACATGTGTCCCTTCAACCTACCAGAGTTCCCACAATTTCAACTGACAGTCAAGTGTCCAGATAATGTTGAACAATGTGCAACCATCAACTTCTGCAACACCGGCTAGTCTAATTCATCAACTTATGTTTATATTATTTAATTAAATTATATACTATATTAGTATTATATTGGAGGTCAGACAAGGATTTTTATAGCATTAATAATGAATTAAAAATTATTGACAACCATCATTTAAATATCAATATTAGTGCATTTGTCGCGGCTTCTAGCCGCTTAAATTGTATTTATTGGTTGTGAAACCAGCACAGCTGGATTGCTATAGAATACGCCCCTTCTCAAGCCCAGGCCCCGTATAGGCATAATCTGGGTTGGAAGGGTCTATTCCGTGACGATCATCAGAAGTAAATAAAAATTCAAATCTGGCGCTGTACTGATAGTGGAGCCACCTGGTGGTGGCGTGGTGAGGTATTAGCCCCGCTCCGCGCTCTCAGGCAATCGGTCACTCCAATGAGAAAGGAAGAAGTGAATGCCTGCCGCATCGGGAGGTGGGTGGGTCAGTCAAAGCTGTGCTGGTTTCACAACCAATAAATACAATTTAAGCGGCTAGAAGCCGCGACAAATGCACTATTATTGGTATAGTGAAACCAGCACAGCTGGATTGCTATGCATGCGATGCGGTAGGTGGGAGGTGAGGTGGAGGCAATCACGTGCTAGTTAAGAGTGGTTGAGAGCGGAGAGCAGGAAAGGTAACCGAGCACGGTGAGGTAGAAGCTAAAGCAACTCCCAACACTGGCTAGGTGAGTAGCCGTGGTGGGGGTGTAGTAGCTTATCCCATATTACCCGTAGACCATTCTGTTATAGACCAGAATTGTTACACATAAAGTCTTTATAGGCAGACTCGAGGGTTCGGGTCTAGGAGAGGAGAGGGAGGTGACCATGCATCCCCCCCCCACCCCCTTTATTCAAGTCCTCTGAGCTAGGGCTATGGCCCTCGCTCAGGTAAAGTGATCCCGAGGGGATGAAGGAGGACACCAGGATGCAGACATCCTTTGTAATAACATATCCTGTCACTCATCATAGTAAGGTAATTGTTTGGAGAATGAATACACAAGAATTCCGTAACAATGTAATTTATTTTATCCGCACCGTATGTACACGTATGATAGACATGGGGATGAGCATGAAGCTGTACAAGATGGGGATGAAGTATGGGATGATAGTGACGGGACTTAAGTCGCCCAACCTTTTCTCTTCGGGCGGCCCCTCCCCCCCATTTGTCTCCCGCGGGGACCCTGGGGAATGGAGGGTGGAGTACCCATAGCCACACAGGGGGTAGGGGAGAGCGAGTGGAACAGATACCTTGTCCTGAAGGAGGAAGTGGAAGTCCAACCCCCCAAATCCCTAACCCTCTCCACCGAGTGAGTCCTGAGGAAGGTGAGGGAGGCGGCCACGCCCCTAACGCTGTGAGCCCTCGGGGCGTGTCCGGGATCCCCGTTTTCTATCACTCGGCAGAGAAGGCGAGCGATTGACCTAGGGAAGAGAGGGTTACCGGACCTAGAGTTGTAGAAGAGGTGGTCCGGAGAAGCCCCTCTCGTTGCCTCCACGTATGCTGAAAAGGCGTGGACTGGGCAGAGGGGGTGGAAACTTCCATCCCTCAGGAACGAGGGTACTGCGAGAGGGCCAATTCTGTCGTCAGCCTGCTCGTTCTTAGCTAGAAACGCAGGAGAGGGGGAGATAGTTAAGGAAGTAAGGTTAGGGCTTACGGAAGAAAAGGCTGTGTGACGGGTCAGGGCTGCCAACTGAGATGCCCTGTACCCTGTAGCTAAGGCGAGCAGGAAGAGAGCTTTCTGGAGGAGGTGACAAACCTCCAGAGGGACCCCCTCGAAGGTCAGGTAGGAAAGGACGCGGTGAAGGGACCAGGAGGGCGTCTGGGCCCGGTGAGGCGCGGTCCCCGCCCGAATCCCCATCCTCAGGAGAGAGAGAGGCCTCTCCGAAACCTTAATGTTAAAACCCAGGAGGAGGGGATCAGACAGGGCTGCGTGATGCGCAAGCACCGTCGCCGGGGCCCTGTTGGTGGAATCGGCGAGCCACGTGAGGAATTCCAGGACTGTGTCCTCCGAGATGACCATGGAGGGGTGTCTTCGCAAGAAGTCCTGGAATCTTTTCCAGCACGATTCGTACTGTCGCACCGACGACTGACGATGAGCCCTCAACATCTTGTCCACTGTCTCCTTAGTGAACCTTTTGCTGAGGACTCCCCGTAGAAACTCCAAGCGTGTAGTTTCAGTGACGCTTGGAGTGGTGCAGACAGGGTGCTGGAGAGGCACGCCGATCCCAACTGAAGGGGATGAAGGCACCACCGGGACAATTCTCCGAACCACGGCTGTGCTGGCCAGAGGGGGGCTATGAGGAGAACCCTCCCCCTGAAAGTGCGCAGCTTGAGGATCGCCTTCAAGAGGACTGACGTAGCTGGGGGTGGGAAGAGGTAGAGATGCCCCCACCTGTTCCAGTCCTCTGTGAAGGCGTCCGGGCCTCCCGCCTCTGTTCTGGACGAGAATGTCAGGAACAGAGGAAGTAGGGCCGTGGATGGGGAGGCGAATAGGTCCACCTCCGGTGTCCCGTAGCGAAGGCAGAGAGACTCGAACACAAAGGGACGCAGTTGCCACTCGACTGACGTCCCCCTGAACCTGGATAGGGCGTCCGCCCAATTGTTCTCCCGCCCTGGCACGTAGCGGGCCGAGAGGTGAATGCACCTCTTGGCCGCTATTGCAAAAATCTGTTCTGACAGGGACAGGAGAATTTCCGACCGTGCGGTGCCCTGTTTCTGCAGGCACTGCACGGCCGCAACGTTGTCCATATCGAAGCGGACGCCTATCCTGGCAAACTGAGGGTGTGTGTTGAGCCATTCCTTCGCTACCATCACCTCCCGGGCATTGATGTGCAGTAGCCTTTCCCCTTCCTTCCATCCCCCGCAACGCTGATGTCCCATGCAAGACTGGTACCCCCAGCCTACGTCCGATGCGTCTGTCGCCACCGTGATCCCCGGGGGAGGGAACACCCAGGGGACCCGCTGACGCAGGGCACCGGGACGTAGCCAGGGGCGAAGGAGACGGTGGAGAGAGGGGGACACTTGCCTGGGAAGGTCCCTGTGTGCGGGGGAAAGGTGGAGGTTTACCTCCCACGTCAGCCTCCTGTGTTTCAATCGTCCCAGGGGCATTGCAGGGGCCGCGAAATTTAGGGACCCGAGCAATGATTCCCACTGGCGGCGGGAGAAAGTACGGGAAAAATGCGCCTGGCGGACGTGGCGGAGGGTCCGGCGGGCGTTGTCTGGAGCGAGAGAGAGGGTGGCCGAAAGAGAGTCCCACTCTATTCCCAGCCAACACAGTTTGCGAGTGGGAGTGAGAGAGGACTTGGGGATGTTCAACAGGAACCCCATTTCCCCTAGCACTCCCCTCGCTACCCGGACGTCGTTTGCTACCTGCTCCTTGGAAGGGGCGTGAAGCCACCAATCGTCCAGGTACATGAGGGTGGGGACACCCGCCTCTGCCAGACGGGATGCCACCACCCTCACGAGCTTTGTGAAGACTCGCGGAGCTAGAGAAAGACCGAAATGGAGCCTGGTAAACTGGAACGTCTCGGTCCCCACCTGGAAGGCCAGAAAACGGCGAAACCTGGGGTGGATCGGGACGTGCCAGTACGCATCCTTGAGATCCAGGGATGCTAACCAGTCTCCCTTCCTTAGAACTGTGCGGACCTGAGCAACCGAAACCATCCTGAAACGTAATGTTTTCACAAATTTGTTTAGTTTGCTCAGGTCCATCACCAATCTCGTTTTTCCCTGGTCCTTTTTGGGGACCGTGAATAAACGAGAAAGAAAGACCCTTCCCGTCGCCCGCTCCACTACCCCTTTTTCCCGCATTTCTAACACATGCGGGACGACCGAAAGTGACACTTTGGTTGAGGCAGGAGGTAGACGTAGTGGCTGTAACGGGAAGAGACAGGTGTCAGTGAGAGTACAGTTAATCCTAATGGTTGGAGGGTAAATGACGGGAGAGGAAGAGATTTTGACCGCAAGGGAAACTCTGATCTTGACCTAACGGTAACCCAAGGACGGGATTAGGCATAAGTCATATGTCAGAACAGGAGATAACAGTTACTCACCGGAACAGTTATCCAGGGCCATGACAGGCCCTGGCGAATTATCCTTGCTGCCCAGCCGTGGGCGGGCCAGGCTGCTGACCACCCTGTGAGGCAGCCCAGAGTGGGACCCTCAAGTGGAGCGGTCCTTCTGGGAGGGGTGGTTGAAGGAGGACTTGGGCTTGCTGTAGGGCTTGGAGCCCTGTCCCCTTCCTCGAAAAGGCTGCTGGCCCCTCTGGGAGGGCCTGTTGTGTGCCTTCGGGGGAGTGGGGTACGAGGGCCTCGGCAGTCTGGAAGGCTGGGAGGGCCTTCGGGGCTGGTAGGCTGGTCTGGATGGCTGTGGGGCACGTGGCCTACGGACAAACAGAACGATTAGGAACCAAAGTAGACCCGAATAATCCTTCCATTTCACCTCCCGTGAAAACTCAGGTAAGTAGAACAACGAGAGGTACTTACTTGGAGGTAGAGGGTTTTGGTAAGTTGATTACCGCTGGGAGGGAGGCGAAGATTGTATCTGTCGCCGGTTGATCAAAGAGGGCAGGGGACAGGGGGGTAGCTCGCACCACTCCCCTCTGTGCCATCTCCGGCGCAGATTTAGCCGCCGCCTGGCGGGCTGCCAGTCTCGCTTCGGCGAAAACCTTCGCCTCCTCCCGCATGTTGTGGGTTGCCATCGCCGCCACGCCCTCCATCACGGTGGCCATGGAAGAGAGGGTGTCACTGTAAGGGGTAAACAAGGAAAAAACCGAGCGAACCCGGGAATAAGTACCCGGGAGTAACAGAGAGACCCTCTACCCCGTATCCCTTAAGTAACATGACACACGAGTAAGGTACTCACGCTAGCTGTATACCCGACATCTCGTGGTAGGTGTTGGTGAGGGCGTTGAGGCAGTCCCTGATAAGCGCAGCGGCTGCCCCCGTGGAGATGGTGTGGGCCAACTCCAAGCGGGCAGCAGACTCCGCCTGCCGCAACTTGCCATCGGGCTCCTTCAGCTGATAGGGGACCGGGGGCTCCTTCTCCGTCTTCCACAGGCATTCCCTCAAGCCCGGGGGGGCACGGGAATGAGGGAGGATGACGGGGAAAGACGGAGGAGGGGGCTTCCTGGGCGCGCTGTGCCTCTGGTGGTCCAGGGACTTAAGGAGAAGGGCTGGGATGTCCAGGTCCCCTTCGCCCTTATCCCCCGGGAAGTACGCGTCCGGGAAAAGGAGGACTGCCGTGTTCCCGTGGGAGCGGTCAATCCTCCAAGCCTCGGACAAGTGTAACTGGCTGTACTCCACCAGAAAACCCATCGCGTCCAGGGTAGCCGCAGAGGACACTCTCGATGAAGTGGGTACGGGCGCTGAGATAGGACGGACCTTGTAGAAGGGAATAGCGTCGCCCTTCTCATCCGCCCCCCACTTCACCAGGACGTCATCCCTCCGGGTCCACACGTCTGGCTGAGCCGTGTCCGGAGACCAAGCCACCAGTCTGCCCTCCTCCAAAGAGTGGGTCCAGGCAGGAGGGAGAAGAGCCCAAGAGTAGGGAAGGTATCCGTCGCCCGCAGGAGGGGGTGACGGGGATGGAGGTGAGGAGGTAACCAACTCCTCAGCTACGTCTCCCGACGGAGACTCGAGTCCCGGGGAAACGGGAGGAACGATAATGACTCCCACATCCCCGGGAGGACTCGCGCCCTCGACGGGAGCAGAAGCGGGAGGAGGGGGAAGGGTGGGAGAAGGAGCGGGTTCCGGAGCGACAGCCGGAGGCTGCGCGGTGGAGACCCCAGGAAAAGCGTGAGGAATAAGGGTGTGGAAGATCATCACTATCTTCCTCGACGAGGGGCTGTCCCCCCCCCGCTTACCCTTGCGGGATTTGCGGGCGGACGAAGGAGAGCTCCCCGACGACGAAGAAGAGGAAGAAGAAAACGACGAAGATGAGGAGGAAGGAGAACGGTGACGAGCCCGGGACTTCCTGGAGTGGCGGGACCTTTTAGCCGAACTCTTGCGTCCCTTAGAGAGACCTGAGGAGCCGGCTCTAGCAGGAGGCGAAGCTGGGGGTTCCCTGCTGGGCCCTTGTACCGGTGAGGTAGTCGGGGGAACCAGCGCGACAGACTCGCTCGTTTCCCGGGGGGCGAAGCCCCAAGAAGGAGTCGTAGTACCGTCTAGGGAAGGAGGCTCAATCTCTCGGGCCTCAGGAGGTTCTAGCCCCTGAGACTCCGAGAGACAGGAAGAAGGGTAACGGGTCCTGAACAAACCCAGGTCCGCTCCCAAAATCGGGTCCACCCACGCCAAAGAAGAACCGTCTCGTTTGTGGGCCATTCTCCTAGCCCTCGTCCACGCCATATGAAGAGAAGCAAGGGCGGGGAGCTTGGAGCGGGCAGAAGGGGAGGAAACCCGACACAACTCAGCCCAGGGGCGGCACACACCACACGCCAAAGGGTCGTAACCCAAGGGAGTGAAGCAGGGTGCGTGAGGCGAACAGTGCAGGTGTCCGTCAGGAGAGACCCGCACGGTACACCACGAAGCAGCACAAAGGGCACGAGTAGGCTGAGGAAGAAAAGAATACACAAACATGGGTTAACACGTGCATACACTGGAACACAGAAGACACGGAAACCCCCCCAAACAAGGAGAAGTAGCGCGGGAAACACCCGCTGAACCCCGGGGCCAGGACACGACCCCCCAATCTCGCGCACACCCGACCAGGGAAAAACCCCGTAAAACCACAAAACAGCACGCCACATGGAGCGGGTAAAAAAGACCCCCCCGGACAGAAGGATCCTGAAGGAGGGGGAATGGAGGGGACCCGGTAGCCTGAGAAGGAACACCCCAGGCTAAAAATACTGGAAAAACACCAAAAATTACTAAAAAACCCCGCACGGGGGAGGAAGAGAGAACCAGGGCACAATTCTCACTCCCCCCTACCGAGAGGGGACACACAATAATCGGGGAAGGCAAGAGGAAGGGCTGCAAAGACCCCACACGCACACCACGTGGGGAGGTGAAGGCCCCACGTGGAGACGCTAACCTCGCTAAAAAACCCCAGAAACCCCGATAAAACACACACGATGAATGTACTAGTGGCAGGAGGAAAGGTGAAAGGGGGGAATGAAGGAGAAAAACTCCGAAAAAGGAGGCCCAAAAGCCCCCTTCGCTTAGGGAAGAGAGAACTCAGTGCTAAAGAAGAATAAACCCCAACAAACACACCTAAACCCTCCTAGAATACACACACACACTATACATCTGCAAAGCAGGCCAGCCACTAGAACACAAAAGAAACAATAGCAGGAACACGAGACACAATACCATAGCGTAGCAGCGAGGAGCGAGGATGTTGACTGGGACGTGTTCCGCGACAGAGTGACCGATTGCCTGAAAGCGCGGAGCGGGGCTAATACCTCACCACGCCACCACCAGGTGGCTCCACTATCAATACAGCGCCAGATTTGAATTTTTATTTACTTCTGATGATCGTCACGGAATAGACCCTTCCAACCCAGATTATGCCTATACGGGGCCTGGGCTTGAGAAGGGGCATATTCTATAGCAATCCAGCTGTGCTGGTTTCACTATACCAATAAAAGGAAATTAAGCATGTAACACCAAGGTAAGGAAGTGGGTTATACACTTGTGGTACATTGGAGTGCCTTCATTCCTTCAAAGAATGTCAAGAAACAGGACCTGGTGAACGAATATACTAATATCCTGTTGCTTGGAATAGTTTGGAGGAATCAATTGCTCCAGTATTACCTCCTTAAAGATATTATTTGTAATGGGTGAATTAAAAGGCTACTAATTACCACAAACTATGCCAGGAAACAAATCATCTCAGTGATTCTAATACTCATCACATTCTCACCTTGTCTTATGGTAACCTTAAAGTTAATGATGCCTTTAAACAATTCCCAGCAACAGGCCACCATTATTTATGTTATCCTGGTTCTGTTTCCTGGCATACTTTGGAGGAATCAAGGTGCTCAGAAGGTACAGTTGCCAGCACTTATAAAAGGTACATTCAGCGTTGTCAGTCCTCTTCTCCTGTACCAGTTATAAGTGCAGGCAATTTTACCTACAGTGTAATAGCCTCTTAACAATGTATAATGGTACAATAGTCTCAATATTAGAGTCTCTGTGAGGTGTGTGTGTGTATATGTGTGTTTTACCATAATATATATCTATTACACAAACATATATATATATATATATATATATATATATATATATATATATATATATATATATATATATATATATATATATATATATATATATATATATATATATATATATATATTAGCTGTACCATATAAAAATAAATAAAGGTAATGTGTATGTATATTTTTTGTCAATCAGAGACTGAAGCAACAGTGAAGACCCCAACACACTGTAACGTGATGAATATAACAATCCTAAGGGGCTACAGGGAACCACTACACCACAACCACCACTACAACAACAACAACAACAACACGATGAAGATGATGATGATGAAGGAGGTGGTGCTGGAGGCAGAGTTTGTCCTCACACCTCCACCAAGCACTGAGAACAACACTGTGGTACTGGAGCTTGGGACACTAGATACTCATAATACCCCTGTGGGATGGATACTATTCCAACGCAATCCATCTACTGGTAATGAGTATCTGGGGTTCTATTGTCTCCAGGATTATGTTGGTCGTGTGTTGACTCCCTGGAATATCACACCATCACACAACACCATTAGTATCATACTCAAGGTAAGCCTCTCTCTCTCTCTCTCTCTCTCTCTCTCTCTCTCTCTCTCTCTCTCTCTCTCTCTCTCTCTCTCTCTCTCTCTCTCTTTTTTTTTTAATTATATTATTCTCTCTGTTTCTCTCCCTATTTATTCATTTTATTCTCTCTCCTCTCTCTCTCTCTCTCTCTCTCTCTCTCTCTCTCTCTCTCTCTTTTTGTATTACAGCGTTGGTGAATCTGGAGTAACTGATTCCTCCAAAGTTTTCCAAGCAACAGAACACCAATTTATTTGTTAATCTTAAGGGGGTGCGGGAATAGGGGGACAGGCTTGAGGGATTTTGGGGGGTGCGGGAGTAGGGGACAGGCTTTCTACCCCCCCACCCAAGCCTGTGCCCCTATTCCTGCACCCCCAAACCCCCCCCCAAGCCTGTCCCCCTACTCCCACACCCCCCAAAGCCTGTCCCCCTATTCCCAAACACCCCCTAAGCCTGTCCCCCTATTCCTGCACCCCCCAAACCCCCCCCAAGCCTGTCCCCCTACTCCCGCACCCCCCAAGCCTGTCCCCCTATTCCCGCACCCCCCAAACACCCCCCAAGCCTGTCCCCCTATTCTCACACCCCCCCAAACCCCCCCCAAGCCTGTCCCCCTACTCCCACACCCCCCAAACACCCCCCAAGCCTGTCCTTCTACTCCCTCACCCCCCAGCACCCCCCGAAGCCTGTCCCCCTATTCCCGCACACCCCTAAACCCCCCCAAGCCTGTCCCCCTACTCTCGCACCCCCCAAACCCCCCCCCAATCCTGTCCCCCTACTCTCGCACCCCCCAAGCCTGTCCCCCTACTCCCGCACCCTCTCAAAACCCCCCCAAGCCTGTCCCCCTGTTCCCCCCCCCCAAACACCCCCCAAGCCTGTCCCCCTATTCTCGCACCCCCCAACCCCCCCCCCTCTTCAATCCTGTCCCCTACTCCTGCACCCCATTAAGCTTACATAACATAACATAACACATGACGAATATTATTTTGCCTTTATTATCTAATATATATACTTGATAATTTTTTGCATTCAACATTTTTGCATAAACAATCTCTTTCTCTCTCTCTCTCTCTCTCTCTCTCTCTCTCTCTCTCTCTCTCTCTCTCTCTCTCTGATAAACACACATTCTCTCTCTCTCTCTCTCTCTCTCTCTGTGTCGTGAGCAGCCGTAGCGATCAGACGTGTTTTCTGGTGCTCCGGTGTTCATTGTATTCCCTGCCATTAGCCAACCGAGACCAACCAAGTCATGGATACAACAGTGATCAAAACCATATTAGAGACACAAAATCAGGCATACAAAAGTGCATTGGAGATATTTATTGGACAAATAAACCAAAAGATACAGTCGTTGCAGACAACTGTAAGTGACCTGCAAAGAAGCCTGGAGTTCACACAGAAAGAAGTGGATGACTTAAAGTGTGAGGTGAATCAGCACCAGTTAACCAATAAACAAGACCAAGATAGAATAGATCACATGACTGCCGATCTCCAAACAAAAAGTGATCTAATTAAAGAATTGGAAGAACGGTGTAACCACCAAGAAGACCAAAGCAGACGTAACAATTTGCAGTTTGTCGGTGTTAAGAACATCAAGACGAAACCTGGGAACAGACTGTTGCTCACGTAACAAAATTATTGGAGGATAAATTGAAGCTACCGAGCATAGAAGTGGAACGAGCTCACCGGGTGGGACAGCGAATGGATCAGCGGCCTCGTCCATTAATTGCTCAATTCTCAAGGTTCTGTGACCGGGAGGCTGTCCTACGTAACGCTGCAAAACTTCGTGGAACGAGGATTTACGTGAACGAAGACCTGTGCCCTGCCTCTCAGAAAATAAGGAAGAAAAACTACCATTGTTAATACAAGCCCGAAGTGATGGAAAAATTGCTTACTTTCGTCATACTAAGCTAATTATAAAGGAAAAACCGGCTATACACATAGGTTCGAGTTGGCGTAGTTCCGGGCAGTGAAGCAGGCGGAGACGGAGGTGTGGGTGGTGCTGCAGCAACTCCAGCCCGATCTTGGGCGTCATCCGGTGCTGCAGCCCTCGCCCGCACCGACTCTACCGACTCTGTTAGTGCGTCCATGACTGGTGGAGGTGCTGCTGAACTTACTCCTGCCAGTGTATCGAGAGCTGCTGCTGTGAAAGAAGCCACCCCACAGCCCTCGGCGCCGCTACAGGGGGCCAGGAGGAAGACAATACCAAGGAAATAGTAAACCGGTAAAATATGTCAAATATGTCGGGACACTATACAACTGCCAACAATGGATTCAATCTATTTTCCGTTTTGTCACTTAGATGATGAGAGTTTCAAAGAGTTAGTTAATGGAAGTAGGGATCATCGCTATCCTTTGGAGGTAATTGACAACCTATCTTATAATCCTTTTAAAGAGAGTAACATACTAAATTCAGTAGATAATTTCATTAGAGGTAATGATTCAGTGCAACCAGAATGTAAATACTATTTCTGTGAAAATTTCCACATTATATCTGGTGCCTTAGTGGATCTAAAACTTTTGTCATTTAACATTAGTAGCCTGCCACTCCATTTTGATAGCCTTCAAGATCAGTGCCTTAATGAAATTGGTGTAAATTTTGATGTAATTGGCCTATGTGAAACTCGCCTAAATAATAATATATCATCACTATATACACTAAACTCTTACAGTGCTTTCCACCAAAATAAGGGCACGAGTGGTGGTGGTGTATCCATCTATTTACATACAAGGTTTCAAGGTAAGGTACGGCACAATATTTCTTTACAGCGGCCATATATTGAAACATTGTTCGTGGAAGTGATTGGGAAATATAAATACATGGTGGGAATGGTTCATAGACCACCTAATGCCAACTATGTAGAATTTTTAAAAGCGTTTGAGGACATTATTGAACTAATTACATCTGGAGAAAATATACCTTGTTATTTAATGGGAGACTTTAACATAAATCTTCTGAAACATAAAGAAAACTACGTATGCAACTTTACCAACCTGTTATACTCACACTCTTTCTTTCCCACCATAACCAAACCAACACGAGTTACAGAGACATCAGCTACAGTCATAGATCATATTTGGACGAATAATATACAAAATTATCTAGCAAGTGGAATAATATATACTGTTATTAGTGATCATTTCCCAGTATTTACTTTAATAAAATTGGCCGATGAAAACCTCTCATCCTCAGGTATTATAATTAAAAAGAGGGTATTTAACTATAATGAAATAAATTCTTTTAAATCGCACCTAAATAATTATAGATGGGAGTCTCTCATGAAGGGCAATGATGTTAATGAAGATTTTGATGCATACATAAAACAATTTCTGGCACTTTATGATAATCACTTTCCGATCAAAGAAAGTAAACTTAATGATAAACACATAGGGAAACCATATATTACTCAAGCAATAAAAAAATTTATCAAACAACGTAATAGATTACAGAAACTCTGTGCTAAATGGCCCTTAACATATGGAGCGTCCTTCAAAAAATTTCGAAACAAGCTAACATCTGTGATACGAGCAGCAAAAGAAAATCATTACAAATCAGTTCTGAAAGAAAATAGAGGGGATGTAAAGGGCACATGGGAGGTAATAAATAATCTTTTGGGTAGGAAGTGTAAAAATAATAATGCTATATTTACGTCACAAGGGGAAACAATATCTGATAACGTAAAGATAGCTACAGAGTTTAATAATTATTTTTGTAATGTGGCCAATAACTTGGCAGAAAATATCCAAGAACCGTCAACATCATTTGAAAGTTATTTACCTCCGCCAGTACTGTACTCCTTTTTTCTCCGGTCAACGTCACGGCATGAAATTTGTAATATAATTGAAAACCTCAAGTTAACATCCCCAGGCTTTGATGACATTAACATAAGAGTAATTAAAACATGTAAAGAAGAAGTATCAAAAGGCTGTTTCCCAACCCACCTGCAAATTGCCAGAGTAGTTCCAGTCTTCAAGAAAGGGGATAATTCTCTCTTCTCTAATTATAGGCCAATATCCGTTTTACCATGTATAAGCAAAATATTTGAAAAAGTAGTTGCAACAAGATTGATTAATTATTTATCAGATAATTCTCTCCTCTCTGATGACCAGTTTGGTTTTAGGCCGCAGTATACAACAGAACTAGCTGTCCACCAGCTGTGTCAAAATTTATATAATGCTTTAGATAACAGACATTATCAAGTAACAATTTTTTGTGATTTTTCTAAGGCATTTGACACCATTAATCACTCAATATTATTAAAGAAATTAGAGATATATGGTATACGTGGCCCAGCCTATAAGTGGTTTGAAAGTTATCTCAGTAATAGGAAGCAATACACATCTTATAACAACACAGCATCATCTTATAAAAATATTACTTGTGGTGTACCTCAAGGGTCTATTTTGGGACCATTACTATTTTTAATTTACATTAACGACATATCACTATGCACTAACAGACTCAAGTTTATCCTCTTTGCAGATGATACGAACCTTTTTCTTCAGGATCGAGACTTAAACAATCTAACTAATACAATGAATAGGGAATTAGTACATGTTTTTAACTGGATAATTAGTAATAAATTAACCCTTAATATTAGCAAAACCCACTATATGCTGTCACACACTAACATGGTACAGCCACCTCACATAAATATCATGATGAATAACTTACCAATCAATGTAGTGCAAGAGGCAAAATTCTTGGGAGTTACTATTGATAGTAAATTAAGGTGGAAACCACACATAGAGGATATAAAGTGCAAGATTTCAAAAATAACTGGAATAATTCATAAAATAAAAAATCTCTGTGACGAAGCATATCTAAAAAATATATATTTTACATTAGCATATCCATATTTCCTCTATTGTTCTTCAGTATGTGGTGGTGCATATAAAACTTATACTGGTGACTTATTTATTTCTCAAAAAAAGCTAATTCGTATTTTAACACATAACAATCGCTACGCCCACACAAGTCCCATTTTCTCTAAATTAAATCTATTAAAATTGCAAGACATCATCCAGTACCAGACAGCCACATTTGTACACAGATCAATCAATACATATCAAAGAAGTACAGGGTTCCAGGCAATGACTCATAATATCCACACCAGACAAGCTAACAACCTCAAACTGCCATCATGTAAATCCTCACATGCTCAGCAGAGTGTTCTCACTCGGGGAACTAAACTGTGGAATTCGCTCTCTGATGAAATCAAGAATGTTTCTTTTAATTCTTTCAAAGTAATGTTAAAAAAACACTTTATATCTTCTTATTAAATTAGTTTCATAATATCATGCATCTGTTCGGGAAACTATTAGCTATCTCTTCTCATTAATAACTATCCACTGTGATAAAGCGTCTTGTTTAAATATTGGTACTTCTACTGCTGTTATTATCATTATTACTATTACTATTTATTATTATTACTATTATTATTATCATTACTATTATTATTATCATTGCTATTATTTATATCATTACTATTATTATTATAATTATTATTATTACTATTATTATTGTTGTTGTTACTATTATTATTACTATTATTATTGTTGGTACTATTATTATTACTATTACTATTATTATTACTATTACTATTATTATTACTATTAATATTATTATTACTATTACTATTATTATTGCTACTACTATTATTATTGCTATTACTATTATTATTGCTATTACTTTTGTTATTGCTATTACTATCATTATTTCTATTACTATCATTATTTCTATTACTATCATTATTTCTATTACTATTATTATTTCTATAACTATTATTATTATTACTATTATTATTACTATTATTACTACTATTATTATTACTATTATTATTACTATTATTAATACTATTATTGTTGATACTATTATCATTGATACTATTATTATTAATACTATTATTATTAATACTATTATTGTTAATACTATTATTATTATTACTATTATTATTATTACTATTACTATTATTACTATTACTATTATTACTATCACTATTATTACTATAATTATTATTATTATTACTATCATTATTATTATTATTATTACTATCATTATTATTATTATTACTATAATTATTATTATTATTACTATCATTATTATTACTATCATTATTATTACTATCATTTATTATTACTATTACTATCATTATTATTATTACTACTATCATTATTATTATTATTACTATCATTATTATTACTATCATTATTATTACTATCATTTTTATTATTACTACTATCATTATTATTATTATTACTATAATTATTATTACTATCATTATTATTACTATCATTTATTATTACTATAATTTATTATTATTATTACTATAATTATTATTATTACTACTATCATTATTATTATTATTACTATCATTATTATTACTATCATTATTATTACTATCATTATTATTATTATTACTATCATTATTATTATTATTACTATCATTATTACATTTATTACTATCATTATTATTATTATTACTATCATTATTATTATTATTACTATCATTATTAATATTATTACTATCATCATTATTATTATTACTATCATAATTATTATTATTACTATAATCATTATTATTATTATTACCATCATTATTATTATTATTATTATAGATTATTATTATTATTACTATCTTTATTACTATCTTTATTACTATTATTATTACTATCATTATTATTATATTGTAGTACTTTGTTTATAAGTAATTTATTATAATATTATTATATGTTATATTTACAACTTATAAGTAACTGATTATTATAGTTATAATTATTTTTTTCTTTCTTTAAATTTTAATAGCACTATTGGCTGGGACTATTTAGTAGGGAATATGTTATAAATAAAGTGTATTTCATATTTGTTATAAATATGTTTAGGCCTGTATCTGTATAAGCTACAATGCTCACGAATCACTATGTATACCAAGCATGTCGTCCATAGGGAGCCTTGGCTCAATGGACTAGGGCCATATTATGTACTAAACCAATTATTCTGTAAACTCTTAAGGCCAATAAACAAATCAAATCAAAATCTCTCTCTCTCTCTCTCTCTCTCTCTCTCTCTCTCTCTCTCTCTCTTTAAGAAAACTATAAAACTATATGATTTAAATGTACTAACTCAAGTTTATATTTCGTATGGAAACTTAATACTATTCCGTCTCATTATAGAATATTGTGTGTGTGTGTGTGTTACAGATTACAAAATGGTGGATAAAGGTATAATGTATCTGTGTGTGTGTGTACACGTGTGTGTGTTACAGATTACAATATGGTGGATGAAGGTATAATGTGTGTGTGAGTGTGTGTGTGTGTGTGCTACAGATTACAAAATGATGGATGAAGGTATAATATGTGTGTGTGTGTGTGTGTGTATGTGTGTTGACAAATTGGTGGATGAAGGATAATGTATCTATGTGTGTGTGTGTGTGTGTGTGTGTGTGTGTGTGAGAGAGAGAAATTGGTGGATGAAGGTATAATGTGTGTGTGTGTTCGTGTGTGTGAAACTGATGATGTTGATGGTGTTACAGATTACAAAGTAGTGGATGAAGGTCTAATGTATCGGTGTGTGTGTGTGTGTGTGTGATGGTGTTGATGGTGTTACAGATTGCAAAGTGGTGTGTGTGTGTGTGTGTGAAACTAATCGTATTGATGGTGTTACAAATTACAAAGTGGTGGATGAAGGTCTAATGTATCGGTGTGTGTGTGTGTGTGTGTGTGTGTGAAACCGATGGTGTTGATGGTATTACAGATTACAAAGTGGTGTGTGTGTGTGTGTGTGTGTGTGAAACTAATGGTGTTGATGGTGTTACAGATTACAAATGGTGTGTGTGTGTGTGTGTGTGTGTGAAACTAATGGTGTTGATGGTGTTACAGATTACAGAGTGGTGGGTGAAGGTACACCAAGAAGAGGAAGGGAATCAACAAAGTCTTGCAGCTGACCAACAGTGTCCCCGAGGTGTGGTTGGCTTCCCTTACAAGAAGCTGAGAGTGTGGTGTTATGACGGTGATTACTGTGGTCAAGTTTTATCACCTCCCACCATAACAGGTCAGTAACACCAATATACATCTATTCATACATCTATCTCTTTACACACACACACAGAGAGAGAGAGAGAGAGAGAGAGAGAGAGAGAGAGAGAGAGAGAGAGAGAGGAGAGAGAAGGTGGAAAAGAAGGCATGAGAGAGTTACAAGGAGTTACAAGGAAAAGAAGTACCCTAGGGGACCTTACGATCCATACAAAGAGTGTACCTGTGGGTTTAGTTGCGCAAGTAGGCGACCGTCCTCGAATGTGTCATATGAAACCATCAAGGAACACTCACACAACGGCTTAAACACCTAGACGGTGATTTAAGACTTTGTCTAATCTGGACTTGAACTGATCCACAGAGTTGCTGTTGACTACATCAGCAGGAAGCGCGTTCCAAGTACCGCAGATGCTGTATGTAAAGAATTTACCACACAGATCACGGTTGTATTGCTTCAGTTCAAGTTTGTAGCCATGATTCCTGGTTGTGCCCTCACTGAGTTGGAAAATGTCCCTGTAGTCTACATTGTCAAAGCCTCGTAGTATTTTAAACACTTCGATAAGCTGACCTCGCAGTCTCTGTGTTTCCAAAGAGAACAGGTCGAGTTCTACCAACCGATCTTTATAGCTCTTGTGTCTAAGAGAGGGTATAAGTTTGGTTGCCCTGGCTTGCACTGGTTCCAATCTCGCGATATCCTTTCGGTAAGAAGGACTCCAAAACTGGACTGCATACTCCAGGTGTGGTCGGACAAGAGAATTGTACAGACAAAGTACTATCTCCTTGTTCCGGTATCCAAACTGTCGCTTTATGTACCCTAACATCCTTTGGGCTTTCTTCTCTGCCTCAATACACTGCTTTGAGAACTTGAGGTCGTTGGTGATAGTTACACCCAAGTCTTTCTCAGTATCAGTGCTTACGAGAGCATTGCCCTTAAGGTTATACTCTGTTCGGGGGTTTCTGTGGCCTATATGCATAACTTTGCATTTGTTCACGTTAAATGGCATTTGCCACGTGTCAGACCACTCCCTGATCTTCCTAAGATCTTCTTGTAAGCGGGTAGTATTTCCTTCTTTCGCGATATTCATACCAAGCTTAGTAGTAAACAGTAGTGGTCCCAGAACAGAACCTTGGGGAACACCGCTAGTAACGGGCACCCACTCTGAAGCCTGTCCATTCACTACCACCCGCTGCCGTCTGTCACTTAGCCAGTTCTCTATTAAATTTGCTACATTTCCGTCTATGCCCAGTGCACGCACTTTCCGAAGGAGGCGGCGGTGGGGTACCTTATCAAAGGCTTTCTGAAAGTCTAAGTAGACAACATCGACCGCTTTATCCCGATCATGCTCACTGAAAACAAAATGGAAGAATTCCACCAGATTTGTGAGGCATGACCGGTGCTGCCGGAACCCATGCTGGGAACCCCTCAGTAGCAAATTTGATTCTAAGTGTGCTGTTATTTTGTCCACCATGATGCTCTCCATGAGTTTACAGACTATCGAGGTTAAACTGATGGGTCTGTAGTTTGACGGTTGGCTAGCATCTCCCTTCTTGAAGATAGGAGTCACCTCTGCCTCACGCCAGTCTCTAGGAACGCATTCAGTCTGGATTACCCTGTTGAATACCATGCACAGGTGCCGTGATACTTCACCATGCACTTCTTTCAACACTCTAGGTAAGAACCCATCCGGACCGGGGGACATGTTTGCTTTTAATTTGATTATTTTTCTCTCGATTTCTTCTTCGGTGAAGACCATTGACTCCAACTTCTCACTGAAGGAGTCCAAAGGTTCGGGAATGGGACCACTCTCCTCAGAGAACACTGAAGAGAAGTACTCATTTAAGAGGTTAGCATTTTCTGCATCAGAGTGCATCAATGCTCCATCCTCATTCACCAAGGGACCGATCCTGCGTCGGATTGGTTTACGGCCATTCACATAACTGAAAAACTCCTTGGGGTTCTCTTTGCAGAGTCTAGCCACACGGACCTCCTCAGCACGCTTAGCCGCCCTTATTTTGGACTTCACGTTTCGATTCAGTCTTCTATGACCGTCAAAGTCCCCAGATGCCTTTGCTCGATGATACGCAGTTATCCTCTCCCTTAGTAGGTTACGGATTTCCCGATTAAACCACTTCGGTTGAATGAACTTCTGACCTCTTCCCTTCAGAGGTATAAAGCGCGACTGAAGTTCCATGAAGGAAGACAAGAATGACCTCCACAGATCATCAGCACTCTCTCCCTCCTCTAGTTCCATTTCAGCAACGCCTTCACGAAGACCTGCAAAGTTTGCTCTCCCCATGTCTAATTTTCTATGCACCGGGGTCACGGTCTCCATATTAGGGACCTTGACTGAAAATCTTATGAGCTTGTGGTCGCTTCCGCCTATTTCTTCGTTTACAGAGAGGTCTTGAATGATGTCATCATCGGAGGTGAGGACCAAGTCGAGTATGTTAGCACCTCTTGTTGGCTCCCTTACCCATTGAGTGAGGAATTCATCATTTACAAACTTCAAGAGTGGTGTGTTCTCGGCAGAGGGCTCTCTGGTTTCCCAGTCAACATGTGTGTTGAAGTCCCCCATAAGGATGCACACCCTGCCGTCCACTAGTTCACCCAGCAACTGGTATAGGTCCCTGTCCATCTCATTAAGTTGTCCAGGGGGTCTATAAAGCAGCAGGGTTCTGTATTTTGCAGTGCCTATTTCTAGGTCAACTCCAAGGAGCTCGTGGTTCGATGTGATGTTGCAGGTCATCGATTTGATGGAGTTCTTTACATACAACAGCACACCACCTCCCCCTCTGTCCTCTCTATCTTTGTGGAAGAGTTGGTAGCCTGGAATCACGAATTCCCCTTCAAGATCTCTGTCTGAGATTCTCAACCATGACTCCGTTATGGCCACCATCTCGGGTTCCTCTGTCGCAACAAGGGCCCGCAGTTCCAAAAACTTGTTTCGGATGGACCTGGCGTTGTTGAACAATAGAACC
The DNA here is from genome assembly GCA_033782935.1 of Petrolisthes cinctipes. Classification (NCBI taxonomy): domain Eukaryota; kingdom Metazoa; phylum Arthropoda; class Malacostraca; order Decapoda; family Porcellanidae; genus Petrolisthes; species Petrolisthes cinctipes. The sequence continues at coordinate 3,570 of JAWQEG010002222.1, read as the reverse complement.
TTCAGGGAACCCCCAACTGCAGGGCTCCCTATACTCCTCCGTTTCCCGGTTTGGTCATTGTCTTGGTAGTGCTGGGGATATCCTTCTTCAGGATCTCAGCGAATGTCTTCTCTGGGGTCACTCTAGCATAGCGAAGAGGGCTCTCCTCCACGCTCGGTCGAGTGCTCCTGAGACATCGTCGGACGGCGTCTTCCATTAATTTGGAAAGCACTTCTTTCCCCTTTGGTGAGAGATGTGTGCCATCCCTCTGGTAGAGGTCGTCTCTACCAAAGAGTGAGGTGTAGGGGTCCACAAAGAACACCCCCTCGGCAGTACACAAATCAGCCAGGCGCTGATTTACTGCAATGTTCTTTGACAGAGCAGTCCCTAAAGGGCCTCTCCTTGGGAGCATGCCAACAACTACCCTTCTGCAGGTTTTTAACCCACAGTCATCTACTGCACCGAGCACATCCGAGAGGACTCCTTCGGTCATGCCTACTCTACCATTTCTCAGGTAGATGTCATTACCACTCACCATGAGTGCAATGACAGCAGATCTGGACGTTTGGATCCTCTCAGCTTCCTTTCGGAGGTCAGCATTGCCACAACCTGGCAAACAATTCACCTTCACAGAAGTGTGAAGGCGATCTGCCATTAGGGGTTGCAGCCCTCGTGCCTGGAATCACCTACAATGTGTATATCCACAGGCCTCTCCTTGGTAGGAGCACGAGATGCCTTGTGAGGAACCCGAGAGTGTTTGAATTCCTGCCGGGCTCGTCACTTCCTCCAGGTTGCTTCTTCTTCGTCTTCTTTTCCTTCTCCATTTTCTTTTCCTTCTTATTTGATTCCTCACTTTCCTCTAATCCCTCCTCAACTGTCTTCTTGGGTTTTTCTCCCTTCTCCATATTCCCCTCCTCTTTTCCATCACACCTTTCTGCAGTCTCTTTCCTTCTGCAGTCTCTTTTCCCTCTTCATTGTTGTTGTTCTTCTTCTTGTTGTTCTTCTTGTTGTTCTTCTTGTTGTTCTTCTTCTTCTTGGTTTTTAACGCCGTGGTGGAGCTCTCCGGTGAAGAAGCTCCTTGGACTGCCTTGTCTCTCACATGGCAGTCACACCTCTGTGAGTCCATTCGGAGAACTTCCTCCTTTAGGGAGTTGTTCTCCTTCATGAGCAGTGAGATGTGCTTCATCAACCTCTCCTCGAGTTTGCAAAAGTCGCAGACACTCGAGGAGTCCTAGGTCGCTCGCACTCCTCCGCTGAAGTCTTCACACCAGCGGTACACCTTGCATGTAGTACATGTAAATTTTCTTGCTGATGGACCAGTCATCTCGCTCTAATTCAATTTAAGACCAATAATACAAAAGAAAGGTAATGTGATTTGGTCTCGCATAAGTCTCGTCCACCTACTTCCAGAAGGTTTTCGGTCGTTCGGCCAACAGAAACCTTATGAGCCAAGCACACCAACCCTAAGGTTTCCCCTGGGCCGGACGCCCCAATCGTGCTGCAGCTCCCAACTGAGCAGCACAAGAGTCCTAAGTAATGGGACTCTGATTTTTCGACAGGGGTGCTTGAAGTGTAACCGTCGTCCTACTAATCCCTACTAATCCTCCATCCGCGGCCAAACTTAAAGCAAATAGTAAAACTAAATGTCCACGACTTAATCCGAGATCTTTTACTGGCCTGGCAGCCAGCGAGGCACGAAAGCTCTCTCACCAAAGAGCAGTCGAGCCTTTAGGCACCTAAGAACGGTCACAGGGAGCTGGTCAGGCTTATTAATCTAAGAGAATACCTACGGGGGTCCTGAGGCATCTCCATTACTCGTACCCCACACGCCTGAGATCCCTTCAATCTCAGCCCTTTCGAAACCTGTGAGCGTTAAAAGGCGTTGTTTTAGGAGGTTCCAAAGCCTCCCTTCTCACACGGCATAAGGTAGCTGGTGAGGTCCTTAACAATAAAAACTTATATCGAAAGTGATGAAGATTTTTTTGTTTTGTTTTTTGTTTTGTTAGGACAGTTGAAGAGCAGTTGTGAAACTTAATATTAACATGAAGATTTGACAACTCTTAGTCAGGATCCTAATAATGCTACCTTTCTGGCACGGGTAACCCAACTGGACTAAATGTCCCCCAGCATAGCTAGCAAAATTCAAACAGATCACACAAGCTCTCTCACCGACGGCAAGGTGGTTGTCTAGAGAGAGAGAGAGAGAGAGAGAGAGAGAGAGAGAGAGAGAGAGAGAGAGAGAGAAGGTGGAAAAGAAGGCATTAGAGAGAGAGGGGGGGGGGGGTAGGTGCAAAAGAAGGCATGAGAGAGAGAGGGGGGGGGGTTAAAAGAAGAGAATTGACTAAATAGGTGTAATTTATAAATAATTCTGTATCATAGTTACCCATATAAAACATTGCTTATTAATCGTTTTCTATAACAAAGTAACTAGAGAAAACGAGGAAGCTGTAACTATTGTTTTATTTATTGGTATTACTATCTTTTCCTCTTTTCTTTCTATTTCCTTTGTTCTTGCTATCCCACCTCTCTATCACCATTCACTAATTCCTACAAGGTCTCTCTCTCTCTCTCTCTCTCTCTCTCTCTCTCTCTCTCTCTCTCGAACTATAACTGTATTTATAAGGAAGGGTTGAGAAGGAGGTTATGAAGATGAACACAATACTATCATTTCATTGTCTCATCTTCAGAGTACACCAATATATCGACGACATGGCCGGGAGTGACAATAGATGTAATGGAAGGGAAGAAGCAGGAGACTAGACTTACCTTCAAGGACCTACCAAACCATCACTGGAGTATCATTTTGTGGTACTCTAGTGATGATGTTGATGATGATGATATTGGTGCCTTAATAATAATGTCTCACTCTCCAAACAACACCATGGGTCAACACGTGTGGCTGGATGTGTCGTGTGATGGGAACATTCCTGACTACACCCATGTTCAGCTGTACAATGACACACCTTCAAACACATCACCTCCACGATACTACTTGGTTCAGGTCAGTTGTGTACAGTTCACTTAATTAATATGTCATGTCTCTCTATATCCCTATCATTACTATTTCTCTCTTCTTCTTCTTCTTCTTCTTCTTCTTCTTCTTCTTCTTCTTCTTCTTCTTCTTCTCTTCTTCTTCTTCTTCTTCTTCTTCTTCTTCTTCTTCTTCTTCTTCTTCTTCTTCTTCTTCTTCTTCTTCTTCTTCTTCTTCTCTTCTTCTTCTTCTTCTTCTTCTTCTTCTTCTTCTTCTTCTTCTTCTTCTTCTTCTTCTTCTTCTTCTTCTTCTTCTTCTTCTTCTCTTCTTCTTCTTCTTCTTCTTTCTTCTTCTTCTTCTTCTTCTTCTTCTTCTTCTTCTTCTTCTTCTTCTTCTTCTTCTCTTCTTCTTCTTCTTCTTCTTCTTCTTCTCTTCTTCTTCTTCTTCTTCTTCTTCTTCTTCTTCTTCTTCTTCTTCTTCTTCTTCTTCTTCTTCTTCTTCTTCTTCTTCTTCTTCTTCTTCTTCCTTCTTCTTCTTCTTCTTCTTCTTCTTCTTCTTCTTCTTCTTCTTCTTCTTCTTCTTCTTCTTCTTCTTCTTCTTCTGCTTCTTCTTCTTCTTCT
>JAWQEG010002221.1:0-31195 GCA_033782935.1 Petrolisthes cinctipes | reverse complement strand
CATTATCAACTTCTCCATTATCCCCCTTCCATTAACCACATCTTTAACTATTCCCCCGCTCCACTATCCCCTTCCATTAACCACATCTTCCACCAAACCCTCCCTCACTAACCACATCTTCCACTATCCCCCCCCTCCCAACACACACACACACACACACACACACACACACACACTGACATACAGAGAGTGAAGAACAGAGCCAGTAGTCAGAAGGTCACCATGCCAAATTTCCTGAGGGTATATATATTATCAGGAAATGCAAATCTGATCTAACCCTGAAATTTCAACCCACTGGATCACACCACCAAAATGAAACCACCGTCTGGGCTCATTCCCTCAGGTTTCCCTTTGATTATGACTGTGAACTGCTATATAGGGAATCCAACTCTCTACTACTGCCATCCAACTCTCTACTACTGCCATCCAACTCTCTACTACTGCCATCCAACTCTCTCTTATTACCATCCAACTCTCTACTAATGCCATCCAACTCTTTACTACTGCCATCCAACTCTCTACTACTGTCATCCAACTCTCTACTACTGCCATCCAACTCTCTCTTATTACCATCCAACTCTCTACTAATGCCATCCAACTCTTTACTACTGCCATCCAACTCTCTATTACTGTACTGTTAAACTCTTGTGTTAACTATTGTGTTTATTAATCTAAGTAGGAAATAGACTCGGTTACAGCAATTATTATGACCAAGCACTTGATGTGTATGAATAAGACGAGTTAAATAATCATTACTTTTCCCAGCAATTGATCCAAAACAACTTTATTCAACAGTTTTTTGAAGAAATTAACACTGTCTCTACTTTTCTAATATGTGTACATCTTTTAATTAATCAACCTCACGTGGGCGCTAAGTTTACTCTACATATATAAATAAAAAGTGTGAGAAAGGAAGCCAAGGAATAATGAACAACTGGAACTACAAAACAAAAGAAATAAACAAGATATAATATATGAGATTTCAGAAGACTGGAGAAAAGAGAGGCATCCAGAACCTATACAAGAAACCCACTCCAGACGAAAATAATAATAATAATAATAATAATAATAATAATAATAATAATCCCCCCGTTCCTCTGGTCATATTGTTTTTCTCGGCAACAACCATTCCGGCTCCCCAGGGCGCATCCTCGACGCTGTTCCTTCTATTTATCAGGTGTCTGTTGCTTCTGCTATTTATCGGCTGTCTGTTGCCTCTCCTATTTACCCCGTCCCCTGGCTGTCTATTGTGTCTATTCTGGGTGGCAGGTTCAGCCTCGGCGCGGCGGCCACCACCTGCAATATAAATGGGCCGAAAGTTTCCCCCAGGACCGAAACCAGAGGCGGCTTATAAGGATTTAATTGACAGTTACGTGTTGGGATCTCAAAAGTGTTGGAAGGTATAGAAGGAAGAGGTGGAGGTGGAGGGAGGTGGAGGTGTCTGTGTGTTTGTCTGTCTCCCTGTCTACTGTATATTTCTCTGTCTCTCTGTCTATTGTATACCTCTGTCTCCCTGTCTATTGTATACCTCTGTCTCCCTGTCTACTGTACACCTGTCTGTCTCCCTGTCTATTGTATACCTCTCTCCCTGTCTATTGTACCCCTTCCCACGCTTCACTCTTACTTTGTTTGTTTGTTTCATCTACTTCTTAGTGATAGGAAGTCCCTGCCAACCTTTCTGAGTGCAGCAAATAACAAAACCGCTGTCGTGTCATCTCCCAAAGCATTAACCTCCATATAAACTTCTCAGGCTCGTGAAATGAAACACCAGGTAAGTTTAGCATACCATATACTCATTACATCTCAATACCAATCTACCATATACATAATACCAGTCTGTCATATACAAAATATCGGTGTCTGTTACCTGTATACCTTACCCAGTGTTCCTGTCTATCATACCCGATACCCATCTACCATCTCCAGTCTCAGTCTACCTGCCAATCTACTGGTCCCTAACGTACCTGTTGATTTATCCACCTGTGAACCTTTAGGGACCAGACTAAGGGCGAGGGTGATGGGGTGAAGTAGGCTGATAAAGATAGATAGCTAGATAGATAGATAGATTCACAAATAGATACATAAATAGATTCAGATGCAATTAGACAAACAGAAACGGTAGAAAGGATAGACAAGTATAACGATTAATGTGTATGGTACAATATATAGGTATATCTATAATACTAATTTGTAATGTCTGTCAGTCTCTGTCAAACAACTACACTAGTTTATCTTCACCAAATGGCGGACACATAAACACATCTGTGCCTTTGCTCTGTCAGTCTTTTGGCTCCTTGCTGTACATTATTTCTTGTGGATATATATTCTTGTGTGTAAACTAATGTATTAAGGTCCCTGTGATCGTGTATGAAAATTGTAGTCTTCTGATTCATCCTGACTACGCCACGAAACACGCTCCTTCTCAATAGGTTGTGTTTCGTGGTAATATTTGAAGGACTCATTTATCTCCAATTTTCCGACTATATCACAGGGTCCCTTAAATAGTGACACATACCGTTGAAGGTTCTACACCAGTAGTGTACTTTATCAGAAGTATAAACAGAGGAATGTCATGTTGTAATATACTGAATTTTACTATATGAATGTCAGTATTACTGGGAATCTCTCAATATCGTCATAATTTAACAGTTTTACTAACTGTAGTGCAGATGAGCATTTTAATATATTTGGAGCAGATTACTATGAAAGATCAACACTGATAATTATCCATACACTCTTTTTACTATATTTTATTTTGTGTTTCAATTTTTCCATTACTTTCCTCTATGCCAATTCGCACCTGCGCAAAAGGGAAACACCTGTATCCACACAAACAACCTTCCTACTGCAGTTTAGCTCAGCATTATATCGGCAAGGTGACAAAGTGATGGTGGAGATGATCTTGGTGTAAAGTGATGTGAATCTAAACAGACCTTTCCTCAGAAAACCTAAGCAAATGATGAAATAATGGCACCTCACTCCACTAATATCAATAGAACCATTAGGAAACGATGAGAAAAGAAGAATGGGGCAACAAATGAAGAGAATAGGTCGTCAAAGTGAGGGTTGAAGAAAACATGTGAAGCTAGAGGAAGGAAAGGAGAGAAGGGGTACAAGGGGGATGAGGGGGCACAAGGGGGATGAGGGGGCACGAGGGGGCACAAGGGGGATGAGGGAAAGCAGGGAGGGAGAGGGAGTAAACACGGAAGGAGCCGACAGACAACAGACAGGCTTCTTCCCTCCCCTTTACCCTTGCCCTTCCTGCCCTCCATAGCCCTCACACACCATTCCATCCCTTCCTACCCTTGCCAACCTTTCCTGGCCCCACCTGCCCTTCCACAATTTGCCCTGATATTCACGTCCTTTTCTTGCCCTTCCCTGCCACCCCTTCTCTTATCTTGCACTTCCCTGCCACCCCTTTCCTTCTCTTGCTCTTCCCTGCCACCCCTTTCCTACTTCTGCCCTTCCCTGTCACCCCTTTCCTTCTCTTGCCCTTCTCTGTCACCCCTTTCCTTCTCTTGCCCTTCCCTGCCATCCCTTTCCTTCTCTTGCCCTTCCCTGCCACCCCTTTCCTTCTCTTGCCCTTCCCTGCCACCCCTTTCCTACTTCTACCCTTCCCTGCCACCCCTTTCCTTCTCTTGCCCTTCCCTGCCACCCCTTTCCTACTTCTGCCCTTCCCTGCCACCCCTTTCCTTCTCTTGCCCTTCCCTATCACCCCTTTCCTTCTCTTGCTCACCCTTGCTCTTCATCATCTTTTCCAAGTAATATTTCCTGTAAACCAACTGACAACCATCTCACACCCAGCCGTCTCCTATCCTTCCCTGCCATCTCCTGCCTCACCCTATCCACTTTCGCCTTTTCCTGCCTTTACCTACCCTCTACTGCCTTTCCCTGTCCCATTTCGCCCTTCCCTAGTCTCTCCTACCCTTTCCATCCCTACTTTACCCTCTCTCGCACTCTCCTGCCTTTCATTCTCGTCCTCTGCTGACCTTCCCTATCCTTCCTTACCATGTATCGCACTTTTTTTGCTGCCCTTCCTTCTTTCACCTACCCTATACTCTACCCTACCTTACCCTACCCTCTCTCGCACCCTCCTGCCTTCCTTTCTCGTCCTCTGCTAACCTTCTCTTCCCTTCCCTCCCTGCAGCCTATGTCAACCATCAAAGCCCACGGTTGGAATTGGTCGCCCCTCCTCCACCTCACCACCCAAATCACTTTCCCTCCACTCGCTCCCAATCATCTCCTGCTCCTAATCCCACTGATTCACTCCCAGTCGCCTCTACACGCCACCAATCACTTACACTTGGTTTACTGCGTCGGGTGCAGACACGACTCATGTAGGCTATGTGGAACCTGTCGATATATTTATTTTTTTTCTCATATCATTATTGCTGTCATTGTTCTCTTTCATATTACTACAATTGTTTTCCTATGTTCACTCTTATTAATTTCCCAACATGTATCTGATAACTTCATGGCCTTTAGTGGCAATGTTCCCCAGAGTGTTGAGGTTTGTACTAAAGGTAAATAAAGAACTTAATAATAATTCAAATTCTACGTATTATCAATAAACACAGAGCTAATCTTAAGATTTTATCTTTTTTCATCGTATCTATTGCCCGGTTTATAATTACTAGCTCCATCTAAATTTCTACCAAAAAGTATTAAGTACTTGTATTCAGAACAATATCCAAATCTAAAACACTTTTGGTATGTATCACCAACAAATAATTCTACAGTAACTTTCATAATAAGAAAATACAAAACATGTACTGTAACTTCATCTCGCGAGGATATTATAAATTCAGCTGTTTATATCGTGTTGATCTGGCTATATAATTATAATTCCCACGTATCTCCAAGACTTATTACCGTATCGCTCAACACGGCAAGCTCATTTACATCACTTAAGAGGAAATCAACCAACCACGAAAAGGCAATTAGACAACAACACAAAAGACACTAAAAAAGAGAAAGAAGACGGAGACAGACAAGAGCAACACCCTTACCTCCATCCCTTCCCTTCCTACGCTGACAACTCCGTCCCACATTAACCCCCAAGTTTCTTACGCCACAGGGAAAGTCCGCCCACATTATCCCAAAGTCTCTTACGCCACAGGGAAAGTCCGCGCACAGTATCCCAAAGTCTCTTACGCCACAGGGAAAGTCCGCCCACATTATCCCAAAGTCTCTTACGCCACAGGGAAAGTCCGCTCACATTACTCCCAAGTCTTTTATACCACAGGGTAGGTCCGCCTAATTACTCCCAAGTCTCTCACGCTACAGGGAAGTCTGCCCACATTACCCCCAAGTCTCTTACGCTAAAGTTTGTCTACATTGTCCCTAAGTCTCCCAGGCCACAGGGAAAGTCCACCCACATTATACACCAAGTCTGTTATGCCACAGGGAAAGTCCGCCTAATTACTCCCAAGTCTCTCATGGTACAGGGAAAGTTTGTTCAAATTACCCCAAAATCTCCCAGGCCACAGGGAAAATTGTCCTCTTATCTCTCTTTTCTCCGGGGAAGCTGGCGTTCACACTCTGCTTAATCCTATTTTATCCTTCAGTATCTATATCAAACCTAGAGTAACTAAACGTGACCCAGGTAACTTGTACTCATTTGACCTAACCTGACCTAACATAAAGTAGCCTGAGTTCACCTAACGTTTCCTGACCCAACTAGCTTATACTCATTTGACCTGACCTGACCTATCATAAAGTAGCCTGAGTTCACCTAACGTTTCCTGACCTTGACTTATCTAATTGGATCAAACGTATCGTAACCAAACCATAAATAATTATAATATACCCAACACTAACCTAACCTTCCCTCATTTTCTCATAAGTATATCAAGGCTAACACGACCTTCTAAATGAATGACTCCCGGAGCAGGTAATTTCCACGTAGTCTCTTCCTTAAATATAATATACCCAACACTAGTCTAACCTTCCCTCATTTTCCCATAAGTATACCAAAAGCTAACACAACCTTCTAAATGAATATCTCCCGGAGCAGGTAATTTCCACGAATACCTTGAAGGGACTACTTAGAGAATAAAATAAATGCACCCTCCTCCAGGGGTTTATATCTATTCAAGGGGTTTGGGGAAGCCAACAGAAGACCATTTAGAGAAGATCGGCATTTTAGTGGATAAAGACGACGGAGTGAATGAGTGAGTGAATGAATGAATGAATGAATGAATGAATGGAGGGGGCCTGTTTTATTCATCCCGTCTCCCTTCCATTTATTCCTATTCATCGCAGTCGTCGAGTCGTTCCGGGGCTTGTATATTGGGCTTTTAAGATGGCCGACGGAGCGGACAAATGCGCATCGTGTGTTATGGTGTGTGAGGAACGCTCGGACGGCGATTACCTGCTATACCTGGCTCTACTCTATGTGGCTCATAACAGATTTTAACTGGGTCTAACTGGTTTTATGTGGCTAAAAACTGGATTTAACTGGTTTTATGTGGCTGATAACTGGCTCTAACTGGCTTTATGCGTCTCTAACTGGTTCTAATTGGATCTAACTAGCTCTAACTGGCTCTACCTGGTTCTATCTGAATGGTGACCGGTTCTATCTGTCCATTAACAATTGACTCTTACGTATCTGGTAGTGAAGGTGCAGTACACTGAACATTACTGCATGAATTTATCCAACTGACTGTACCCAATTGTGGAACTGTATTAACTGGCAAAATACAGCTGATTTTTTCCCCGAATTTACCCATCATATCAGCAGTAAAAGCTCAGGGTAGAGTTCAGTTTGTCCTCCAGTCTGTCCTCCAGTTTCCATGTCATTGATGTGAGCTTAAGGACCGTGTATGAGACTTGGTGGCTTCTAATTAATCCTGACTATGCTGCGAAACAAGCTCCTTCAATCTAAGTGATGTTTCGTGGCAAAATTTGAAGGACTCGCCCACATCCAATTTTCTGACTAAATCACAGGGTCCCTTAAACACACACACACTTCATTCAATGCAATAACATACGTCAATCCTTACAATATCATACCTCAATCATTACAATAGCATACCTCAATCATTACAATAGCATACCTCAATCATTACAATAGCATACGTCAATCATTACAATATCATACCTCAATCATTACAATATCATACCTCAATCATTACAATATCATACCTCAATCATTACAATAGCATACGTCAATCATTACAATAGCATACCTCAATCATTACAATATCATACCTCAATCATTACAATATCATACCTCAATCATTACAATAGCATACGTCAATCATTACAATAGCATACCTCAATCATTATGCGGCACAACGTAACAAGAAAGTATTCGAGGTCGCGTACATTATCAACAGAGCAACTATTCACAAAACTCTACGGGGTTTGCGCATAACTTTTCACTAACACTCCTTCACCAGTAATGTAGTCAAAACCTCTCTTGTTTGATTTATTCTTATGTACTCTCACCAATAGAGGTAGAAGTGTACTATTGGTTAAGGATGGAGATTTGGAAGACCCCCTCAGGACCACTCGAGCTATAGTGTTTATTTCCACATCCATCCAACCCCTCCATAAGGATAGTTATATATTTTAGCCATTTTACATGTGTTCAAAGATGATACAAGATGCCCAAAGTTGAATTAAATGTAACTCTATTCCCATGTCTCTACACACACGAGGGGTTAAGATGAGGCAAGTAGGCTAGGAAGTGAAGGGGGCGAAGCATCACATGTGGAAGGAGATGAAGTTAAGGCAGGTGGTGAGACAGGAGGAGTAGGCAGGTAAGACTGGAGGTGAAGCACAGGTAAGACAGGAGAAGCAGGCAGGGAATAAGGTGAGGCAGGTATGAGGCAGGCAGGCAGGAAGGAAGGAAGGCAGGTATCTCAAGAGGTAGATTAAAGAGAGACTAGAGGTACCGGTAAGGCAGGAAAGGCAAAATGTTTAGAAAATAGTAAAACAAAAGGTAAGGAAGGTAAGGCAAAGTGTAAGGGAGGTAAGGCAAAGGGTAAGACAGGTAAGGCAAAGTGTTAGGCAAAAGGTAAGGAAGGTAAGGCAAATGGTAAGGTAAAAGATAAGGAAGGTAAGGTAAAAGGTAGGGCAGGTAAGGCAACGGGTAAAGTAATAGGTAAGGCAGGTAAGGTAAAAGGTAAGGCAGGTAAGGTAAAAGGTAAGGCAGGTAAGGCAAAGGGTAAGAGTAGAGGAGAGGCAGTACCGACCGAGGGTGCCCACAAGACATTAATCCACTCCAACACAATGACTCGCCAGGGACTACAAATGTGACCCAACGGAGAACCCAACTCATCTTCTGTTGTCCCTCAGGTGTAGAAAACGTGTTAATGGTATGGAAAGTGGGATCACACAATAAAACAACGCATTATTAACGAGACAGTCTAAAATGATGATACCACATTAAATAATAGCGACCGTAACACTGGTAAGAGACTCTGTATGATTGTATGTAGTGGTGAAGGAAACAACATCACAGAACTGAACTGAAACCGTAATAAAACAGCAGCCACCGATCTGGACTGACTGTGTGGTAGATGTAAACAAATAAATACCGTGGTAAATGTGAACTAATAAACCGTGGTAGACTGACTGTTTGGTGGTAGATGTGAATGAATAAATAGTGTGGTAGACTGACTGTGTGATAGATGTGAGTAAATAAATAGTGTGGTAGACTGATTGTGTGATAGATGTGAGTAAATAAATAGTGTGGTAGACTGACTGTGTGATAGATGTGAGTAAATAAATAGTGTGGTAGACTGATTGTGTGATAGATGTGAGTAAATAAATAGTGTGGTAGACTGATTGTGTGATAGATGTGAGTAAATAAATAATGTGGTAGACTGACTGTGTGATAGATGTGAGTAAATAAATAGTGTGGTAGACTGACTGTGGGATAGATGTGAGTAAATAAATAGTGTGGTATAGACTATAAGGTGTATGTGAACGAATGTAGTGAAGGTTGTGTTGGGAAGGTTGGCAGGCAGGCAGGCTTGCATCTCAACCAAGCAAAAATACGATATTCATTTTGCTGAATATGTATAGTATTTCTTTTTTACATTTTACCCGTTTGAAAAGCAAGGATGATGTATGTACATTCACTTTAAGCCCTCGCATTCACTTCACGTGCACACAAACATATACACACGCGCGCATGCACACGAATACACACACACACATTTTACCTCCAATCCTTTTGCACCCATGTATATATATACTATCTCTCTCTCTCTCTCTCTCTCTCTCTCTCTCTCTCTCTCTCTCTCTCTCTCTCTCTCTCTCTCTCATCCATACACCCGCGGTCATGCTATCAATCGATACATACATCTACTACAATTGCCCCCTCTCTCTATCTATATCATAATTCACATTCAGTTTCTTTCCCATCTATTCACCCCGCCATCAGTTTCCACCATCAACTTTCCTTCCACTACATATTATTCTTTCACTCAATCATTTTCATTTTCCTACTGCATCAACCTGTCTCCTCAATCATCATATTTATGTACTCTTCATTATGATACTACTACTTATCTATCTTTCTGTTTACCCATCAGTATGTCCTTCCATTCACTCCCATCCAAACCTATACTGTCTATCCATCCATCTAATGAAACTTCTCTCCAAAGTTCTCTAATCACATATCTATCTTTCTACTTCCCCCTCCCTTACTGAAAGAGACTATGGGGGACGAAGGGGTTGAGGGGGATGAGGGGAGTGTTAGGAGTGAAAGGGACTGAAAGGGGGTTGGGGGTGGATGACAAGGGTGAGAGGAGAGGGGAAGGGGTGGGGGGGACGGTGCGAGGGAGTCAACAGCGTGACATTTACTGGGTGATCACTGGTTAAAGGTGGCATCTCCCTCGCACCTCACTCACTTGCACTTCCAACTCGCATCATTCTTACTCGTTCCCCATCAACTCGCTACCCATTCGTACAGTAGTTCAGTCGCACAGCCAACTCGTACAAATCTTACTCGTTCCACACACATTTCAATCTGCACCACTCGTTCGCACAGTTCCTTAGTCACATCTAACTCATTTTAATTTCTTACTCTCATTTCACACACACATCTGACTTCTAACATAACTATCTTGTACATTTTTACCTTAAACGTCATCATTCGCTGGTCTGATTCACATACGTACTTTGTTCAATTTTCTCCCCCTTCATTAACAGTCCAAACACATAACTAACTAGCATCACACTTAATTGAAGCATTGCTCTCATTCTTCTGTCGCAATCCCTCCACTATTCCTTATCACACTCTACCTCACTCACACACCCCATCTCATAACATACTATTCATGCATTACTTAAACTACTCTTCCTCTTAATTCACTCACTCTTCACTACCTACTCCTCCTTATCACTCCCTACCTCATTCACTCAACCTCTCTCATAACATACAATTCATGCACTCCTCAAATTGGTCTTCCTTTGCTTTCGCTCACTCCTCACGGTTTGCTTGTTCTCGCATTGCACCCTCAATCAATTCATACAGCCAGCACCTTACACCTCTCGCACTCAATTTGCACGTCTCACAGATTTCCTACATATATTATTACATTCAATAGCACACACACACACACACACACACACACACACACACACACACACACACACACACACACACACACACACACACACACACACACGTTTCCACCTTCAAACGCAACTACAATATCACGCAATCTCAAACTTTCTCTACTCCATTTTGCATGCAAATATTTCCTGCCTACACACTACATTCAACTTCTCACACACGAAACTCCCTGTAATTTCAGTCACAACACCAATACAAATAATCGAGTTTTCCCCGTTTCACAACTAGATACTCCACTGCAAATTTTCCTCCACCCACCCCCTCGCCTCTCCTTCTCAAACTACCCATTATCACCTCTCCCTCTCGCCCCCCCCCCCTTTCCTTTAGACTCCCCCCTTTCCTTTCATGCTTCCCCCTTTCTCCCTTGTGTGTGTGTGTGTCTCTCCCCTCTGCCTTTCATCAAGCACGACACCCAAACACATTCGCTATTCATTCCAGCCTCGCACAACTCCTGTCCATACCTCATTATCACCTCACTCACTCTCTCTGATTTCTCACTTACATTGTCTCCTACAACCTCCCTATACACACACACACACACACACACAAACACACACACACACACACAAACACACACACATACGTAAACACGCACGCAAACCAAACACAACAGCCTGAGTGGTCCATAAATCATACTGATAAATGGTTACTGGGTATTTCCTGCCATGCCATGCCCTTTTCTGTCTTGTCCTGTTCTTTCCTACCATTTGCTCGGTAATTTTTTGTCTTGTCTTACTACTATATATTTCCTGTTCTGTCTTACACTTCATAATTTGTAATACCTTACGTTGACCTACCCTGTATATTTTGCCTGCCCTCCCCTGACCTGTCCCTGTCATGCACCTCCCTGTCTTACCTTGTTATACCCTGCCCTGCCCTGCCTGCCCTGGGAAACACTAGCTAGGCTTTGTACTGTTTTCCCCTGCCTTATCTATAACTATCCTTAACTGTCCTGGCATACCATTCTGTGCTCTGTTCTGCCTTGCCTTACCTTACCTTACCCTGCCTGGCTCTGTACAGTACTGGTTGGCAATACCATATAATGCCCTATTCTGACTCGCCTGTTCCATTCTATCCCTCCCATTCTCTTCTCCCCTCCTAACTGCCTACCTACCTGCCTGCATTTCATCCCTTACTCAATCTCCACCCAGCTAGCCCCCTTTATCCACTCTATCATACTTACCCTACCTCAACAATCCTTACTACCCATCCACTCCGCTTATGATGTCTAAATCCATCCCATTCACTTCCAATCACATTTTTTATTTCGTTCTACCCCCTGTGTGTCACTCTACCACTTAGTCCTGCTCACTTCTGTACCACCCACTGTCCCAAACCCACACCACAGTTCCACACTCTTTCACCTCCCCACTTTTTTTTTTTTTAAGAATTATCCCTCCCCCCTACACACACACTACTCAATCCCACTCAACCAACCAGTTCCGACTATTAGCTAACCCACCACTCATTCTTTCCCTGGCCATCCCCACTCCAACCAATCCCACTCCATCACCACCGTCACCATAGAGGTATAAGCGGGCGTGTCGATCCTACCACTCCCTCCTCTACTTGTACCATTCAATCTGGCTCCGTCTTGTTTCATTCCCAGTAACCCGCATCGCCCCCACCCCCTCCCAACTCCTCCCCTCAATGTTCCAACCCATCCCTTCTCAACCCAAGTCCCAGCCAGTTCTGCCCCCGCATCATCGAGTAGCATAACCCCTCCTTGCCCCAAACCTCCCCCCCCCCCCCAGAGAGATGGTACATGGTGAAGTGAGGGCATAACGTAAAGGGTTTTAACACGCCACTGGTACGAGTCAATAACTTTTGTCTATTCATCTGTCCCTCATTTCCTTACTGCAGTTCCCTTCAAAGCTTGTTCTTCCTGCTTTCCATTTCGTTCGTACTCCGGCATCGTAGGACACTAATTTTTCGAGTGTCATTAGCATAATCTTTCCAAAATAACATCTGTCAACTCTTCCCTAACTCAGGCAAGAACCTCTAATTCCCTTCCATAGCCTCCTTGCCAGCCAATCCTCTTCCCTTATCCAACTCTACCTTTTTTCCTTCAGCAAAACCACAGTAACCGTTTCCCAGCTCTTCCCCCATACTAACATGAATTCCCTCCACGCCAGCCTACACACCAGCCTCACCTATTCCGCTTACTATATAGATGGACTACAATATTCCTGTATCCCTTCCCTAACCCTATCCTCCTGCCTGCCTGGGATGGGTAGGGGAGAGAGAGCGGGGTCGGAGTATTAACCAACTAGGGCTCCCCTCCCTCCCAACCCCTCTCTCACTCATCTAGTTTGTTTACACCTGTCAGTGACCAGGTGGCGGGCCTCCCATCACTCACTGTCACGCTAACTCACTACACACCACTCACTCATTCCATACCAATCACACTCCTATGGCCACTCACTTAGTCTCTCCCTACCTGATCACTCACTCAGTCAACGCCACGCTCCCTATTCAGTCTCACATTCGCTCATTATTCAACCAGTGCAAAACAAGTGAGTCAAAACTGTACCAGAGGAGACATGGATGTAGCGGAACAATCCTCTGTCCAGATATTAATAACACCTCTGCAATCGTTAAGTAATTGTCTATCATTCAATAATTTGTACTTTTATCTGAAGGTTTTTACACTTTGCTATGGCTACACTAATGACCACCTAAAATTATATATTCTTGCACAATTCAATATATTTATTGCGTTCCAATATAAAGCTGTTTTACCCATGTCTATAACAACATATGTAGCTAGACCAATGTCCATTCACAACCCCAACATGTCTCACATCTAAACCTATACCAATACCTATTGAAGAAACGTAGTAGCATGCGTGTTCACCTGTAATTACCCAAGTCTGTATAATGACATACATTTTATGGCATACCTGAAAAACATATAATCATATATACAAAAATAACATCCTCTGTAAATCCATATGACAGCAAAGGTTTCATGTACAACCAGTATAAATGCATCTGTAAATAGCATTATAATAACAACAATAATGATCCTGTAAACACATACAATTTAAGTAGTACCTGAAAACAATGTACACGGGGCATGTTTATAGGCTTGATCACAAATACAATATGCATGCTCTTAGGTCTACTAATGTTGGTCCCGTGAGATACTTCGCTGGTTGGTGTAGTGTGGTGTGGTGTGGTGGGTGTCGAGTGGTGTGGTGTGGTGTGGTGTGGTGTAGTGGGTGTCGAGTGGTGTGGTGTGGTGTAGTGTGGAGTGGCGCCAAAGATACTGTTTGATAGTAAATTAATAAGTTGTGATAATGGTTGTAGAATTTGATATTGTGGTGTTGGCGAGGTGGAAGGTGTGGTGGTATATTAATTGTGTATTCTGCAGCTACACTACTACGTAAGTTTGCCGTGTAGTGTAGTGACATTAAATGCAAGTGTAGTGAAATGGAAGCAGAAAGTAACCCTACAGTAAAGTATTTATTAATGAAACTATACAGTGTATGTTGTGTAGTGTACTGTAATGGTACTAAAATGCAACTGTATACCTGTGTAGAAAATGGTATAGTAACAAAGAGTGTAGTGTAATATTGATAGTTTAAGGGGGTAATACACTATTGGTACATTAGAACGCCTTGATTCCTCCAAAGTATGCCAGGAAACAGGACTAGGTTAACTAAATGGCCCGTTTCTAGGATTAGTTTGGAGGAATCAGTTGCTTCAGATCTTCCAACACTGTACTTCCCACTTAACATTCTGTCTGTATATGAACTACTGTAGTAGTGTGATGAAAGTATAGGATTGTGTCTCAGCAGCAGAGTGTAAATCCTATTACTACCTAATATAATGTCATCAATATATAATGTAGCGTAGAGTCCGTGCTGTGTATGTAATTAACGTAGGCTATACTGTAATGATATAATATTGATAGTTTAACAGTACAGCAGTGTACAGAGTCTACTGAAAAGGGTCACGTTATTTTAATTTTAGATGCTTTGTAACGTGATGGATTATATCGTTCTGAGTAAATATGGTTTTATAAGTCTGCTGTTTTTCCATAGTTACACACTGACAATTATTGAGGAGTAAGTTGTCAATGGAAAGTGAGTGGTCTTGTAACACATTTACTCTTCAACAACTGTGACTCCATAACTATGTAAAAATATCACCAATGATCACAAATAGTATTATTCAGAATCATACAATCCTTCATTACTAGAATTATAAATAATAGTTCACGGAACACTTTGCAAAATGTAGCAAGTGTAATATGTGTACAACATGTGAACTATATTTAGTGTAGCCTTCTGCTTTTAATGTAAATAGTGGAATATGTATAAATCATTGCAGTGGAACGTAAACATGATTATGTATATAGTTTAATGAACGTAGTGTAATGGCAATGCATTGTACATTACAAAGTGGAAAGTATGTTATCTAATGGTAAATATGAACTATGTAGTAGCCACTGTAGTAAAGTGTGCAAAATGCATTGAGTGTACTGCCTTGGTTCAGTAGTGTAGCAAGGGAAGTATGGTGAAGTCTCAGCATATTTGAGAGGCTGTATAGTGTAGTGGTAATACAATACATGGCAGGGAAGTGTGGTATTGGAGAGTGATACCATAATTCAGGGTAACGGTATGTCTAATCCAGTGTTGTTTGGATTGTATAATGTTGAGTAGTTTATGTGTCGTGTGTGTGTGTAAGTGACAACAACCACAGCGACTCAGGGTGAACAATAAGCACAATACAATCAAGGTTGCATGCAAAAGCAAACAGGTGCAGTGCTTGTCCCCTTCAAGTCTCCCCTGGCCTCCCTCCTCACCAAATATTTATAATTATTTAGTTTAGTATAATCGATTTCATTAGTAACTATGTAATTTTTCCGATTCCATTAACCTTTTCTCATATACTCTTTTAGTGTTTACACTATATCCTTATTTTTTCTTATACTCATTTTATTAATTCCATGATACTCAAGATTTTTGTCCTCTTTATCTTCTCTTACCTTTTTCACAGCTTGCTTTTGTCTCGTCTTGCTCTTCTTTCTCCATTATGTCAAATTAATGTATATTTCTCTTTTTCCTCAATTGATTCCATTATAAGGAAATGCACCTTTGGTGCGTTTCCTTCCTCATCTTATAAATTCTCTCTATTAAAGTTCATTTAATTCACTTTCAACCGTTAGTGTCGACAATGCTTTCATTTTTCCTCCAACAAGTTCTTTTCTTATATCCAAATATGGTTCAATAAGTTGGGTAGTAACCCGGTGCCCGTCCCATGGTTACTGTTGTGTGCGAATCCCTACCTTTACTGCCGCCATCGGGACCCCTGAGAATGGTGCATTCCTCTATGTTCCCGTAAGGTTGGAAGAGCTGACGGACATCCTCTTCTGTCTGTTGTTTACTAAGCATGCCCACGAACAGTTTCCTGTCCTCTGAAAACAACGAAAGCCACGCTGATTGTACATCTCTCTCGGGTTCATTTACATTGTTTTTATTCAATATTTGTAAAGTATATAAAATACAGTATTTATTTGGAATGCAGAAATTGCATTAGGATATTGTTGCTAAAGTAACTGCTTTCAACATTTAAGCAATAAAACTTGTGAAGTAATTTTTATGACAGCATCAAATTACCTTTTGAGTGCGAACATTAATCATTCAACTGTGGAGCCATGTTTGCTTAATCACATTTTAAATCATTTCTTTATTGCACTAAATAACATTTTATAATGAAGACTCTAATCAATCTTGAGGAAAACAAGACTGAACATAAAATAACAACGTACCAAGGTTAACCCAACAGATGAAAGACTTACACAGTGGCTAAAATGTGGGTAACCGGTAAAACTGAATATAAGGTAATTAATGAATGACTCAGAGCAACTTTCACGGATATTACACAATCTCACTTCCTTTATAAACTGTACGTTTCAGTATTTACAAATGTATAAAAATGCAGGTAAAAACCCTTCACTGACAACCTCTATCATAGGTCATTTGCCAAGATTCTGTAACGTGGTGGTTTTTTCTCGTTATTCAAATTCGGAGAAGAGGATAACAGCTCGCTTTGTTCGTGATTTTGCTTTTTTTTTCACTTTTTTTATTTTTGGGCCGGTACTCGAGATTCTCCCATAAAAATAAAGCAATTGCTAAAAAAAAAATAATAATAAAAACACACTGACAACTTTGCGTACTGGGGAATCTCACTGTATGCAGGGTGGGGGGCGGGGGGGGACGGAGCAGGATTGCGGGGGGTACAAAAAATGATTCTGTATTCCAAGTTCAGACAAAAAATCAGCAGGACATCTACGTAAATGACTTTTTTTTTAGGGGGGAATAAGTAACTGGGGAGAATTATTATCCTTCACCCTTTAATAAAAAAATATATATAAAAAATACCTGGATCCATCAAAATTTTCGATTCCTTCAGGTCGGCTTTAAACTGCAAAATTCTAAGCCATAAATTTCGGGTTTTGTGATATTGTGACGGTCTATCTGTTTTAAGGTGAGGGGAGGAACTGGGAGTGTGTGTATGGATGTGGGATTTAGAAATATGGTGTGGCTGTGTGCTAGACCAGTGAATATATGTATACTGGTGTATATTCACTCACAAAAGTTTTACTGTCAACATTTTATATGGCCACGTAATATAAAACTGATGCTTACATTCAGATATAGTATTTCTGTTTGTTATGAAATAAGTTTGTTCAGATTTAACTATACACATGAACACTTGATATTGCATTACATTAAACTTTGTTCATGTTACGTTGAATGTTCCAGTAGAAAGTATTTACATATTGTACATTCTTTCATGTTAGCTTACTTTATGCTTCAGCTATAACTCTGTTATTTCATAACTTATTTCATTCTACAGTTCATTTGGCTCCAATGTATGGAGACTTATATCAACAATATTATGAACGTCTTTGGTTACTTTACATTTTTATTATAAATCATTCAGTATAGTTAGTGCATATATTAAAAATAATAACCATTGCTGTTATTGGATTATACTGCTTCAGTTTTTTACCTCCATGTTCCTTGTACAATTACATTATTAAGCAGGTTATTACAAACAAGATAATGCCAGCTTTACCACAAGTGAGCATCGCCTGAGGATCATTTCATGATCATCGATATGTCAGTTACTTTACACCTGCAGTTATATACAAGTTCTGGCGTATCTCTTAACTCGAGATAAGAGAAACTTACTGATAACCACTGCAGGACATGATAATTATTTTACATCGACAGCACTAAAGAATAAATGTATATTAATATGAATTAATTATTAGGTTATTTAATCCGTTCATAACTTCCCCTATCACTTAATCCTGTTCATTTATTATGTAATGATTTTCCAGTATTTAATAAAGATTAACTGATTAAGTAAATATGTTTTCTCATTAATGAATTGTGGCCACAAAAAAGGACAGTAAAATGCATTGTGAATATTACGCTTTAAGCCGCCAGGGTATAAAACCTTGCGACCTACTCGCACAATCTTTTGTGATAAAATAATTTAGTGTCCCTTTAATTTATAGTTTCTTTTTTCCAGTATTGAAAAGAAACTCCACATGTTACCATGTGGATATCTATTACAAAACAGAGAATGTATGATCCTGTTTGCAAAGGGGTCAGTGTTAGACTTTTAGGGGTGTGCATATTACAACAACTGGGAGAGGGATACGTGTACCATTTCTAATCCAAATACACAAAAAGAGGTTTGGGTGGGAGGGTTAGGGAAGCAGGTATAAAAATACTGGTCTCTTCACTGTACTTGGATAGACATGGGGAGGAGGAGGAGGGAGGGAGGGAGGGAGGGGAGGGTTGTGGGGCTGCTCTAAATCTTGGAATACAGAGTAGTGAACACCACGAGAGAGGACAACACCGATAGGTCAAAATATAAACTACACCACCACGCCACAGAAGTTGCATTGGTCGCACCTCGCTCACTCCTCCACACGGCCACAACAGCCTCACTATATAGTCAGTAGCGAATCTTCCTCAATGAATTTTATCAACAGAAGCAAAGAAACAATTTTGAACATCGTTTATTTTCATGAGCATTTTGGGAATTAACAATCGCACGTGTTGGTTGCTTATTTACCGAGATGAAGTATACCGAATGAATTAATTATCATGATTTATAGTAAAAAAGTAATAAACAAGCATTAACATAATTGGAACAAAGCTTAATGAAAATAATAAAAATATAACAAGTAAATTTAACTCAGATTTCAGCGAGCAAGTTGTCATCGGTAACTGAAAAACTAAAATCAACAGAGTATTGATTTCCCCTCTTGCAGTCTTTTCCTCCCCTACCCTCGCTCAGCTAAAGGGCCAATGTCCGCTGCTTCAACAGGGATTGTGACCTTTATGAGCGAGGGTATAACATCGGGTTGTGGCGGGGGTCAGGAGAGTGCCAAACCCGGGGAGGAACAGACAGATCGATACCAACAGTCATTAGTATTTTTCTCCTTATATGGCTTTTCCCTCATTCCTTCTTTTTCTTTTTCATTTTTCTTTCTCTTACTGGTGTTGGAGGTGTGAGCGAGGCACGTGACTAAAAAGAACAACTACACTTCTCTAATATGTGTGGAGTACTTCAATAAGACAACAGGGATTAATGTCATATACACGAAGCTGCAGCCACAAACAAGAGTGATGCAAGGCCACACAACAACTGGTAATAATAAATATAATAATAATAATAATAATAATAATAATAATAATAATAGAGATGCTCCCGGGAGGAAAAATATAATATGTATAATATATATATATGTATATATATATAATATGTGTGTTAATTACCTGCACCATTTACAATATCCTTACACCTGGAGTCTGGGTTGATGCTGATGGGCGAGAAGGGGAGCTGGCTGAGCGAGGACCTGATTGGCTACACCACTTCTTGACGTCAAATCTACACCTACTCTTATTGGTCTACTCATTACCTGTGTGTGTGTGATGTCACAGCGATGCTCCCGTGATTGGCTAACGATGAAGTCTGGGTGTGTCTGAGCTATATAGCAAACTTTAAAATTACACAATAAATTAAAAAAAAACAGGTTATCTTATAGGCATACTAGCTAAAATATAAATGCTTTAAAAATGTCATAAATGCTGGCAAAAATAAAAATATATAAAAAAAATGTCTTAAATCCTAGCTAAAATAAAAATGTCTTACATCTAGGATATGAAAATGTAAGTAAGTATAGAGTAGAGAATACTTTGCAACTATTAGAGCAATTAAAAGCAAGTATGAGTGTGGGCGGTGTGGAAGTGTTTCAAAACTGTGTGTTGCTGAAATACTGGCATTCGGTTCTAAAAGCTTTTCATAACACACGTCCTCGACAAAACTCACAAAATTCATTCACCAAACAATTTTAAAAAGTAAACTAAAAATAGTGTGTATACATTTTTTCAACTCTCGATCACTCAAAAAAAAAAGAGAAAAAAAAAACACAGAGAAATAAAGAAATATATATACGTATATATTTATAGTGGCCGATAAAAAAAAAATGCAAAAATACGAATGAAGGAAAGGCATGAGGTGAAGAGTTGGATGTCATATTGAGTGAGTAGGATAGAAAAGGATAAGGATTTTTTCTAAGTAGTATGCATTACTAAGTATATACCCCAGAACGTTGTGCACCTTATAGTTCCCTAAACCATTCATCCTTTCTGCGACACGAGTGGCAAAAGTGCTCTCTCTCTCTCTCTCTCTCTCTCTCTCTCTCTCTCTCTCTCTCAGTAAACAGGAACTTCTCTCCCTCATGGTGCAGGCAAAGTAGTAGTGAGGCTTGAGAGACGGGGAGAGTCAGAGTGGCACTGGGCAAAGGAGAAGTGACAGAGAGAAAGGGGAGTAGGCAGGGTGAGAACTAAGATGATGCACAGATATATATATATATATATATATATATATATATATATATATATATATATATATATATATATATATATATATATATATATATATATATATATAGAGAGAGAGAGAGAGAGAGAGAGAGAGAGAGAGAGAGAGGAGATAATGTGGAAAGAGATGTTAATGAAGATGAGACAGACAGCCGGAGAGAGGTGGTGCGAAAGTGAAGCAGAAAGAGAGAAAATAGCAATAATGGGACAAACATACTTTCAAATAGAAAGAGGTCAAGCAAAGAGGAAATATGGAAAATGAGGGAGGTGATGAAGACACATTGCAAAGGAGAAAGTGAAACTGAGACAGACAGGGAAGGAGAAAAAGAATGGTAAAATGAAAACATGAGAAAGTCCTGCAAATGATTACTGAAATATAGTAAGAGTTACACGTTATAATAATTAATATAAAGAAAGGTAAGAAAGGAAGGGAATACGAGTAATAGAAACTGAGGGAGGGAAGGAGGGTGCGAATGATGAAGGGAGGCAGGGAGAGAGGGGGGGGGAGGAAGGAAGGAGGGATGAAGGTAGGGAGGAGAGAAAAGGGGAACTACAAGGACCTACACCATCATTTTCATCAACACATAAAAGACACAAGAACAAATGACCGCCAGCCTTTGTGGGAAATAGAAGAGAGGGAGAAGGGAGAGGAAAGGAAGTGAGAAGAGGAAGGGATATGGGAGAGAAAGGGAGAGGAAAGGAAAGGAGAGGAGAGGAAGGGAGAAGAGAAAGGGAGGAAAGGAAAAGAGAGGAGAGAAAGGGAGAAGAGAGAGGGAGATGGTAGAGAAATGGAGATGAAAGGAAAAAAGAGGAAAGGAAGGGAAAAGAGAGAGGGAGATGATAGGAAAATGGAGATGAAAGGAAAAGGGAGAAGAGGAAGGGAGATGGGAGAGAAAAGGAAAATAGAGGAATGGAAGGGAGAAGAGGGAGGGAGTTGGCAGAGGTAGGAAAGAGGGTAAAAAAATGAAAGAGAAGGGGGGAGGAGGATGTGGTTTGTAGAACTATCGGGAAAGAAGGGGAGAGGAGAGAGGATAGGTGTATGAGAAAGATAGAGAGAATGAGGGGGGGGGGACGAGGAGGAAACGGAGATGAAAAGGGAGAGTAGGGAAGGGCAGAAAAAGAGGGAATGGGAATATATAGAAAGAGAGGAGTGGAGATATAGATGAGAAGAAGAAGGAGAAAGGGATAATGATGGCGCAGATAGGATGATGGAGGGAGAAAGGATGGAAAACGAGTAGGAGGGAAAGTGGGGAAACAACAGGATGGAAGGGAGGAAGGAAACAGGAAGGAGAAAAACGGGAAAGAGGGAAGGAAATGGGGAAGAGGGGAAAACAGGAAGGCGGGAAACGAGAGGTGAGGGGGTACCAAAGAGAGAGAGAGAGAGAGAGAGAGAGAGAGAGAGAGAGAGAGAGAGAGAGAGAGAGAGGGAAACTAAGTTGAGAAAAGAGAGGATGTAAGGGGAGGGAAAGGGACGTAGGGAGGAGAATGAGGTGTGTGCGTATGTAGAAGCAACACACACACACACACACACACACACACACACACACACGACCAATAAATCAATAGCAGATACATGTCCACGGCAGCTCTCTCTCTCTCTCTCTCTCTCTCTCTCTCTCTCTCTCTCTCTCTCCTTTTTCCATGTCCATCCTCTTACCTGTTCCCTTGTTTCTCTCCCTTTCACCTCCCATTCCTCTAACTCTCAGATTCTCTTTCCCTTTTTTGTTTTTACTCTTCTCTCCCTCCCGGTCTTCCTTCTTTTCCCTCCTCTACCTTCGTGCACACACACACACACACACACACACACACTCTCTCTCTCTCTCTCTCTCTCTCTCTCTCTCTCTCTCTCGAAAATGGTTGACTTCCATACCAAACACAGATGATAGTGAGACCTCGACTCCGGTAAACCAAACTGTCATAATTACGCATTTACATTCAGAATCAGACAATATAATATTTCCTCTCCTCTTTCTTCCACCCCTCTCTCTCTCTCTCTCTCTCTCTCTCTCTCTCTCTCTCTCTCCAGCTTCCCTCTAGGCACCTACCAGACGTACGATCCCTTGAAGCTAACATTACGAAATCGATACATGCTGGCCAGCCCCATATAACACCACCAGGAGCCCACATCAAATATCCACCAGTCCCATATATGATGTAGGGGATGAAACCAGACCCACAGTGAGCCTTCCCACGCCCAGAAAATTAAGAGTTATGGGATAAAATGGTTGAGATATCACACGTCAGCAGCGCTAGGAGGGGGAAGGGAGGGAGAGGCTGCCCGCTGAATGCCCAACATGTCATACCGCACCTGTTGCAGCTCGCCTTGTTGCTTCACTCCCTAGATTTCTTTGTTTGCCTCTAAATTTTACTTGTATTGACCCTATTGATTTCTGTACACAACCGGTTTGCTCTCCAGCGTTGTTATGGGATGAGTGATTCAAGAGTTGCGCATTACAGTATCATTTTTATATTGAAGCATTTAACACCGTACGTTATATTCACAACTTGTTGGATCGAGTGTTCTTCTTGAAAATATTTGCATAGACCGGAACTCACTCACTCACTCCTTCGTATTCAGATGTTGTTTATGTACCCCAACACGAACCACTATCACTTGTCTAACCTGGTTCTCGCTCAACTATGAATGTGTCAGACATGTGTATAAGGCTGGCCATCTCTCTCAGATAGTACCTAGCCTATACCTACCACCACAACCACCTTCAGTCATCTACATAATTATTGAAGTTGTAGGTTTGGGAACTATGACCATTCAATCTAATTTCCAAATGCTAGGTGTAAATATAATCATGTTCACCCGGTATATGATTGAAGGAAGACTCGAAACATGAAAACAAATAGATGCCATATGGAACACGGATTAATTCTTGTTAACTTTCAAGCTCTTTATATTTTCAGAACCTCCTTCCAAATGTATCTATAATTGTTTGGGACGAGTGCACTTTCAAATACATAAGTTAAATCAATCATCGACATGATTCATATGTGAGCTTCATAAGTTTAAACATATGAAACTTGTTATTCCATGGGTGTAGGCACAGATCCACAATCACTGATCATATCGGTTTGCTATAGATTGGCATATGTTGATTACGAGTAAGAGTATCAATATAGATGTTTGGTGTACCTATGCACTGTTGACTTGCAGTTTTTGGTGTAGACGACGGGTAGGCCTACTTGTTGATCTACATATGGAATGTTATAGAGGCGACCGATTTTACCTCGGCGCAGCAACTCCAGCATACTAAAATGAGTCTGTTTCGTCACACCATGTGCTCGAATCAGTAGCCTATATTTTATCTAGAGGTGTTAATTACTTCATAAGAATATCAACAGACTGGCAGGGAACCGTGCTACCTTGAAACAGACCTATATTTTTCCAACAAATATGCGTCACTGAACAACACTCGCTCATATTCCCAGTCAAACATTTGATGCTCACATATTTACACAGGTAACATAATGTTTCACGAAGAATAATAAATAAAATTAAATTACTTTAACAATATGATTCTCATTTATAATCGAGGAACAGATCATCATCACCACAAACCCATTTCCTTTTTTTTACGGGGTTTGTGTGTTCACGGGGGAGGGGGGGGTGAGATGGCAGGTTCATTTATCAGTTGTTAGTCTACATATACTGTAAGAAGACGTATGATGAAAAGGAAAATGTTAAGAAGTATCGTTTGGTGTCAGCTAGAAATAATGCACAACTCCTTAGTCAATGTTGCAGTCAAAATATAGTATCACCTATTACATGAAGCACTTAAAATTTTATTATGGTAACAACTCCAGTAAAACAAACAGTGTAAAGTGTAATCAGTGACGGATACCGAGACTCCTACAAATGTAAACACAAAGACGAAGAAAGGTCAATAAAACTCTTGAAATGAACAAATAAATATCAAATGAGGTCAGTCTAACTATCTTGTGTTCTCTGGTAAGTTGTACTCTTGATTAAAGGTGAATATTTTTATGATTCTTATATACAAGCATACTTCTTCAATCATTTTGACTAGATTCGGACTGACACAAAATTCCCAAGTGATTCTCCACGAGCAAAGATTCGAAATTTCGCTTTATAGATGATTCTTTTTATTTTCTACAAATACAACTGTGCTTATTTATCACTGTTTTGATCTCGGAATAGTGCTGAAAATATACAAGCAACGTTACTTCAACAAGTTGCTTCAACTCAAACTTAATGTATAATTTCGGGGAAAGTTTTTCTTCTTTCTTTTTAGGTGGTGAGGGAAAGTTGGAACAAGAGAGGGAGTGTGTTGTATTAGGTCATGTTGTAAAGTTAGCATAAGTTAGGTGATGGGAAGCTTTCCGGTGACTGCCGCTGCTCAAGCATATGCAAGCACAACTTCTGAGGGGCATGAAGTCAAACCAGAGCAAAAGTACACACATGACAAACTGAAAAAAAAAAAAAAAAAAAAAAAAAAAAACGCATATTGTTTACCATGGTAAGTGACTGGAAGTGGTGTTTTTAACTCACTATGTTCAATCCTTTAACAGTATCTCGTAAGCTCTCTTGGGTTCAATGAGTGTGATGCGTGACAAGTTAAGTTACCGACCAAACTAAGACCTTGACAGACAATACATACAGATGATTGCCTTTTGTAACTCCAATCTTGCATGTACACATATAAAAGTACATGTGAGAGATTTAATGTGTGTTTCTTTGAACGTGTTTGCATGGACCCCTTCTGTGTGTGTGTGTGTATGTGTGTGATGAGTACGCCTTGAAGCATAAAGTTGTGATGATGGGACGGTCGGTGGTGGGGAGTGTATGTTGCTCTCATATTACTGTGGTCTGTTTGTAGCCGGGAGGTCTGTGGTATTCGTTTGGTTGTTGTTGGTGGTGGTCTGCTGCTAAAAAATTTGGTTGTTTTTTTGGTGGTAGTGTTTCTTGGTGGTGGTTGTGGTGGTGATGTTGATCTGGAATAGTTGGTCTGTGCTGGTTGATGTCTTGCTGTTGTTTTTGTATTGGTGGTTGTTGTGGTTGCCGCGTGGTTTGTACAAGTCATGAAATTGTGATTTGTGCTTGCTATTGTTTGTTGTGTTGTCCTTACTGTTGTTGTTGTTGTTGTTTTTGTTGTTAGTATGGCAGTCTGATGGTTTGTACTTGTTTAGAAACCATTGTCTGTGATGGTTGTACTTGCTGTTGCTTTACAAGGAAAACATATATTTTGACTTCAAAACATCCGCTCAACAATATAGGAAAAAGAAAAGGGATGGCAAAAAAGTACATACATTTAAAAGTGTGATATATTGAGTTACTGTAGCTTTCAATAATACTGTTCTATGTTAGAGATTGTCGTATAATAATTCAGTAATAAGTAGCATTCAATTATCTTCATATTATTTAGATGGTGCACTTTGTGGCAATTTTCATCTGGTATGAAGATTTGGTGCTAAGTGTATTGCCAGATACACAAGCTGGTTAGTCAAGTGTCACGTGTACTAATATAACACCAGAGATACACAAGTTAGTTAGTCAAGTGTTATATTCGCTAAAATATCACATTTGTTTGAGTTTGGGATATATATTGGTTCTTATATCCCTCTAACTAAGACAAAATATAAATATCATATGATTTCCAATACACTGCCAGCTATTATTACATAATTCTTTACCTTAACAGTTTAATACTCAAGGACATGGTAGGGGATAGTGTCAGTCAAGTCACAACAGCTTCCCAAATATGAAACATTATGCTACTTGGAGCGAGTGTGAATAATTTTTGTCGATATATCTTTACATTACTAGCTCTTCATATTATATAGTATATGTATTTCTTGCCACCATAAAGAAACTGTGAGAGATTACATTTGTGAAGTTGCACTGCCACGTGTCGGTTCATACCTTCATTATAATAAAGGTGTGTCAGTGTCGTCCAGGTGTAAGTATGTCCAACTTAATTAAAACGTTCATCCTTATTGTTAAAAGAGGCAAAAAGAGTTGCTGATTCAGAATTACCATAACAATTTAGGTGCCTACCAAGACTGACTGAATGTACCTCACCAAGCAACTCCCCTTTAAGTTGAAACTTGATAAAACCTGGAGCACCTTTACACAAACTCGCTTTAAAAATATTCGATATATATATAAATCACTTTAACTCAATACTATAGTACTGGATCATGAATACAATGAATACAAGCTAGTTCCGAATATACTCTACTTATAGTAACTACAAAATCCTCTTTATAGTGTTCGATCCGTACTAAAACAACTTCATATTTCTCAGAAACAATGACAAATTTTAACTTGCAAAGACATGCGTTGTCTTGTTTATGTATCTAACCACCACATCGAAAAGTAAACAAGTATATTTATCGTGGTAACTTCACTAGGACTGTATCCCACCGTCAGGGTGCCAGGTTCCAGCCCGGTACTGGAAGGGCATTTACGTGTATTTTTCATTTGCTGCCAAAAGCAAGTTGGTGTACTGGTAAGTGCTCTGGGTTGCCAGGGTGAGGTACATTCGGGAGCTAAAGTTTCATGCCGCCTCCTCCCTTTCAGCAACTTAGAGCAAATACTACAGGACGTGAAAACTAAGAGCAGGATACACACACTTACTTTACTGTTTCCTGTTCACATTACGAACTACTTTATACTTGTAAAAGCAAGTGTAAGCAATCTGGTTGTCTTTAATAACAAGGGTAACAGATGGCCGGGTGGGAAGTACTTTTTATCCGGCACTGTTCTGCTCATTCCCTAATGTTGCAGCTCTTACGTAACACTCGGCCTTATTCCTAGTCTTTCTGTCTCGTGGCGGAAAGCAGTGAAACACGACTACCGTTGTGTGATTGGGGAAGACAGTGTATTCAAAGATACTTTTCATGGTGGTGTCTCATGCTAACTCACGTAGGCCTACCGATTTGCGAGACCATCTTCGGCTGCACGGTATTCCAATTTCCTCACGTTTGTCCAAGAACACGATTCACACAATAAATACTTACTTAGTTACGGGAACCACAACTTTCCCAGGTCTACAGTGTATGTCAAAACGACGGCCAAATCGCAAGTAATTCCATCCCTATAAGAAGGAACACGCACGCCAGCAAATTCCACAACGCATTTTTCAAACACCTTTTCCGCGGCTGATATTAAGTGATGTTGGTGGTGAAGCAAGCAACACTCGATTCACTGTGTGTTGCGTCGCATGCATCACAAGACGTGGTTAAAGTTGCGTGCTTGTTTTGACCCAAGACGATGATGATGGTGCGGTTGTGTTGACGGTGGCTTCCACAGCGTTAATAAACTCTAAGTAACTGTGTTCAAGTAAATACACACACTCACCTTCAAGTGTTAGTAGTGATGGGGGGTAATATCCAACTCCTTCCTTCTCCCTCTTTCTCTCACTTTCTCTCCCTCTCCCTCTCTCACTCTTTTTCTCTTTCTCTCTTTCTCTCCCCTGGTTCACCTGCTGCTCTCACACATCTCGCTCTCCCTCCCTGCTCTGGCCAGACTGCCACCACCACCACTGCCTCTCCCGCCTCTCCCTCCCTCCCTGACCCCCCCTCCTCCCTCCCGGCGTCCCTCTCTCCCTCCCTCCCAGTGTAGACTCTCTCTCCCTCCCTCCCTGCGCTCTTTCCCTGCCTCTGCCTCCCTCTATACAGCCTCACCCTCCACTTCACCAGCCCCACCTCTCACTCCTCCAACCTTTGCCTCTTCCTGCCTCACCCAGTCCTCTTCCTCACCTCTCCCTGCCTCTTACGCAACCCATCCCTTTGCCTGTTCCTGCCTCACCCACCAGCCCTTTCCACTCTCCCTTCTTCACTCAACCCTTCCCGTTTATTTACTCTCCCTCACCGCCAAGCCTTGCACTTCACTCTCCCTATACCTCACTCACCCTATTCCATCACCCACTTCTTGTCACTTTCCCTGCCTCACTCTCTGTCTGCCTAACCCCAATCCTTTAACCATCTCACTACCACCTAGCCCTTCTATATACCATTTCCTCTCTCTCTCTCTCTCTCTCTCTCTCTCTCTCTCTCTCTCTCTCTCTCTCTCTCTTCTTTTACTGGCATTGCGACCTTCACTCCTCCATCGTTCCCACTCATGTCCTCCTCTCCCTCCCA
The DNA here is from genome assembly GCA_033782935.1 of Petrolisthes cinctipes. Lineage (NCBI taxonomy): Eukaryota > Metazoa > Arthropoda > Malacostraca > Decapoda > Porcellanidae > Petrolisthes > Petrolisthes cinctipes. Next base: position 2,566 of record JAWQEG010002221.1, on the reverse strand, counting down.
CCAGCCGCTCTCTTCTATCTCTCATTCCCTATCCCAGCTTCCTCTCATTTCCACCTACTCACTCTATCTCTTCCCTCCAACTTACCATGATTTCCCTCCAAGCTACACCCCTTTCCTCCCTCCTCCAACATTGCCTCATCCTCTCTCTCCCCATCCCACTCTCCGTCTCACCCCTCCTGCCCACCACCACACTCTCCCTCCTCTCCCTCCCAGCCACCTCTTGCTTTCCCTCCCCTCCCCACTCTCCCTCCCAGCCACCTCTTGCTCTCCCTCCCCTCCCACTCTCCCTCCCAGCCACCTCTTGCTCTCCCTCTCCTCCCCACTCTCCCTCCCAGCCACCTCTCTGCTCTGGTTGGCTCGCCCGCAGTCGCAGATTTTCAAAATGGCGGGAGTGGGGCGAGGACTCCAGCTCTTGTTAAATATTTTCCTAGCGCTACGGCTGCCACCACCACCAACCAACCAACCAACCCTTACCCCCCCCCCCTCACACTCGCCCCCCCCTCCACCAGCCACTAGTACCCTCTCCCACCCACCACCACAAACCCAACACAGACCCTCCTAACCCCCCCCCCCCAATCACCTCCAACGCAACCCACCGCAAGCCCCACACTCTCGCGGCCTTGCAATCAGGATGGGATTCGCTGAGGGGCTACGATGGGAAGTGATGGGACAGAAGGGAAGGGAAGGGAGGGGGTGAGGTGAGGTGAGAGGGGAGGGGACACACAGCAACACACACACACTGACGCCTCCCACCAGCTGAGTTCTGAGGTGGCGGGGTGCGAGAGTATAGGTAAGGTTAGGGGGTGGGTGTGGGATCGAGGGAAGGTGATGGGGACGAAAATATTTATGATGGGGGAATGGGGGCTCGTCAAGGGGTTGTTGTTGAGACAAATATTATGAGGAAAGGAAGAAAGGAGGAGGTGATGAGGCTCGTAATAAAGAGGTAGTGATGGGGCAAATAAAACTAATGGGGAGTAGAGGGAAAGTAATGGGGGCGAACGAACACGAGAAAGAATCTGGACTGGTAATTGATGTAGTGTGGGTAAAATGTAAGACAAGAAACAGCCTGGAATATTATGTAGGTGGTGATAGAAATAATAATGATGGTGATGATGGCACTTCATATATACAGTTCCATACATTGGTTCCTTAATACACTAATGACATTTCACTAAGCGAACAGTAAGTACAGGAGACAATCTAATATTCTAAGCAATCATCACGAATCAAAAAGGTTGGTCAGAGGAGGAGGGGGCAGCGTTTTATGTAGCTGAATAATGAAAAGAAATGGGAGGGAGTGAAAGGAAGTGCAGGGAAAGAGGTGATGGAAGAGAAACAGAATGAGAGAGTGACGTGAGAGGATAACATTGAATCGAGTCCGCTGATGTCAGAAGGAGGAAAACAAAGATATAAGGAGAAACCTATCAGAGGAATGAAGTTATTGAGAGAGAGAGAGAGAGAGAGAGAGAAGAGAGAGAGAGAGCCGCTGTCATGGTGGTGATAGTAATTCTAACAGGAAATTGATGTAGGTGGGGTGGAGATTGTGGTGGCTGCTGCATCAATAACCCCCTCTTGCCTGATTGTGGTAGGGGGCGCGGTGGTAGTTACTCTGATTGTTGTGGTAGGTGGGGTGATGGTGTAGCTAATACAGAATTATTGTGGTAGTACCTGGTATGGAGGTTGCTAATCAGATCGTGGTAGCAGGGACTCAGGTTGTGGTGGGTGAAGTGTTGTTGGTTGGTTGGTGAAGGAAGTGTTGGTAGTTGGTAGTTGGAGTGGTTTTGGTTGGTAGATGGAGTGGTTTTGGTAGTGGTAGATGATGTGGTTTCTCAGATGGTAGTTAGAGGCAGTGAGTGTGGTTATCATGTAATGGTTTTGGTTGGGCGTGTGTTAGGTAGATTTAGGGTGTGGTAGGAGTGTGGTAGGTATGTTAGGATGGGGTATGAGTACTTTATAGGTGTGTTAGGATGAGTCAGAGAGTGTGGTAGGTAGGCTAGGATGTGCTAGGAGTGTGGTAGGGTATGTTAGGATGGGGTATGAGTACTTTAGGTATGTTAGGATGAGTCAGGGAGTGTTTTAGGTAGGCTAGGGTGTGGCAGGAGTGTGGTAGGTGTGTCAGGATGAGTCAGGGAGTGTGTTAAGTAGGCCAGGATGCAGTAAGGAATGTGGTGGTTATTTTAGGTGAGTTTAGAAGTGTTGTATACCTGCATAAAATAAGACTGTGCTGAGTATTTTAGGCTTTCTTGGCATGGCATTAATTATCCTTACTATACCAGGGCTACACACGCTGACATTGGTGGTAGTAGTAGTAGTAGTAGTAGTAGTAGTAGTAGTAGTATTAGTAGTAGTAGTAGTAGTAGTAGTAGTAGTTAGTAAGTAGCAGTATTAGTAGTAGCAGAAGTAGTAGTAAAAGGTAGCAGTGGTAGTAGTAGTAGTAAGTAGCAGTGGTAGAAATAGTAAGTAGTAGTAGTAGTAGTAGTAGTGATAATTGTGATGGGAGTTCGGGTGATGGAATGGTGGTTCGGAGGTTGTGTTGGAATGTTGATAGTTGTGGTGGCAGTGGTGG